>PVKE010019964.1:17537-28051 GCA_004027555.1 Craseonycteris thonglongyai | reverse complement strand
GCTGGGGCGAGCTTCCCATGTGGGAGGCCCCCAGTTTGGCCCCCAACTCACAGGGACGTGCTTCCCATATGGGAGGCCCTTGATCCAGTTGCAGCCCTGAGCGGCTCCCCTCTCACCTGTGTGGAATGAAACTATGCCAAAAACTGATGATGTACAACTATGGAGACTGCTCTGGGCCCTCCCCCTTCTCTCTGTCTCTCTCTCTCTGTCACTGTCAATAATAAAATAAACCTTAAAAAAAAAAGAAATTGTGTGAAAAATATGTCTCAATACAAATGTTCTTGACAATAAAAAGAACCATGGTATTTTATAACCAACAGAGTTAGAATGGCAAGTTTTAGTGAATATATATACCCCTTTGAGAGTAGATTGTTTGAAGGATTAGCTAAGTTCTAACTTTACATTTATCTTGCTTTTTGTTTACTAAATACTTAAAATATGGAGTAGGCAAACATCTAACTTAACCATCTGTCATAGTAAAACAAAAAAAAAGGAGAAATGTGATGATTTTCTTCTCAATTCTCAGCTTTTAACAGTGTCAGACTGACAGATAAAATTTGACCCCAATGTAACTGCCATCACGTGTTAGGGATGTAGGAATCACAATGTGTATCTGGTGTTTGTGGTCCTACCCACTCAAAGAATGAGGACGTGGACCCGAGTGGAAAGGTTAAGCAGTGAAGTTTCTTGAAAGGAAAGACAAAGCTCTCTCACAAGAGGGGACACCTGAAAGTGGAATGTCCCCAACTAAGACTAAAGCTACTTATATGTGCTTTGTCTTTGTGCTGGGGTACAGGTATCAGAAACTGTATGTTAATCTTTGCCTGTTAAGATTTGCTCTGTTGTCTAAATTCAAAGGAAAAACGATCAAGAAGCATTCCTGCAGGTTTACTTCCTTGGGGCCTGAATCGGTTCCGCCTGAGGGAGGAGCTGTGAAGCCCACGGAGTGTTGACACCAGTTATCTTGCTAATGTCTGGCTGACCTGACTTTTAAGCTCACTGCATTCTTATTTTAATAAGGTTACTGTGGTTACCGAGGACTTTCCTAACTACCTTATTAACTATCCTGCCTCGTTAGTTCTGGTCTCTCAGCGGGTTGTACTGTTCTTCATGGATTTCAGACTCTTTGGGTTTGCACTGAATGTCACTTGTTTCCACCTGTAAACTCCTAGAAGATTGTGTTAGATTGTACTGTGTCAAATTAGTCAAACTGGGAACTGTACACTTCAGAATGTCCTACTCTGTATGGTCTTGTTTAGATTTGACCAAACAAAGAACTTCAATCAATTTGGGAAGTCACAGTGAAGAAGAGGCCATTACTCTCAAGTTCCTAAGAGTCAGGCAAACACAGGGGTTGCTTGTGGGTCCCTGATTGTTCTCTGCTTTGTATCCAGCTTGTCTTCCATGGGCCCTACCAACAGCAGCCCTGTGTGCTGTGCACCATGGGAGGCAGTGCCTAACATATAGGCATCTCCACCTGCCTCCCCTTCGTGGCCCCACTTCAGTGACTCAACATGATTGCTTCCCAGAATTCCCTGTGAGCCCGGACTTGTCTACTGCAAGCTCTTCAGAAAGACTGTTTATTCTTTTCTTTTTTCTGATTCTCTATCTCCCCTTTCCACGCAATTCAGTTCCTTAGTTCCTTGTACTTTTATGTCTAATTCTTCTAATAAAGTTTAAAGTCTAAAAGAAGTTTAGTTCTTACAATAATAAGTCTCTTCTATGCATAATACAATTGTTCACTTTCACTGACTTATGCTTTGTTGGAACCAGAAATGGATCCAGAGAAATAAACTCTGAAAGACAAAACTCTGAATTATTTCTCTGATTTGGCTAAATTTAAAATCCTCAATTATGCCTCCACTGGTAAATAAGATACTAGCAGTCAAGGACATATAAGGGCCAGACAGTGATTTAGTTATCGCCTGTAGTTATCACCTGAAGTAAATGTTTATAGAAGGTAGCACTCTGGATGGTCAAGATATTGATATAGACCATTTAAATGCAAGTAAAGGACCATGGTTGTGCTTGGTTTCTTCTAAGTTCATTGGAAGAGCTGGGGGGGCGCGGGGGGGGGGGGGGGGGGAGTGAGATCAGGCCTTAAATTTCCAGCTCAAGGTCCAGATAAAGAACCAGGGAGTTTCTGTAGCTTCCCTGAAATAAACCTTTGTCTCCTGTAGTCTCAAGATTTGAGATTTCTGGGGATGCCAGCATAGCTCAGCGGGTTGAGCACTTGCTTTGTAGCCCCGGAATCAAATCCTGACCCCAGCCTGTGCAGACCCATATGCTGAACTGGGGTGTGGGCCCCAGTTTAGTTCTTGCGGGGCAAGCTTCCCTGGTTCAGCCCCCAGTTTAGCTCATGGGGACATGCCTCCCATGTGGGAGGTCCCGTCCAGTTCACCACCCTGAGCGGCTTCCTGCCCACCTGTGTAGGATGACACTATGTTGAAAACTGATGACGTACAACTATGGAGACTGCTCTGGGCCCTCCCCCTGCTATCTCTCTCTCTCTCTGTCAAAAACAATAATATATATATGTATATATGTATATATATATATATTTTTTTTAAAGATTGAGATTTCTGAAAATCAAATGCAAAGATTAATTCTTTAAAGAATTAAACACAAATTGCAACACAAATTGAATTCATAGCCTCAGATGCTCTCTCAGGATAAAGCTAGGGGATTGATAGGGAAGACAGTGGACTCTGAAAATCAAGTATGGGCAGATTCTGATGAAACAAAGAATCTTAAACCCAATAATTTTACCAAGCATCCTTTGCTTGTAGAAATAGAATTTCTTCCCTTGTCAGAAGAATTAATTTACCTGAAGGAGCTTTATTAAGGATCCTCGTTAAGAGCCACTTTAACCACCTCTCTTTGCTTCTAGATTTCTGTGTTTAGAGCTTTAAACTCAAACCAGAGTTGTGACCCAAGAGAAGAAATCATTCAGGTCAAAACGTTACAAGGTTTTGACCAATTTTATTGGGGAAAAAAACCTGAGGAATACATATGGGATGGTTGGATAAGTGATAGGAGTGCACTGATCAGAGATGATGGATTCACTGTTTTAGCTTGAACGGCTAGGAGCGCTCTAACAGTTTGCCATAATGGTTGACCTTTTTACCTGTGCAGAAACAGGTGTATTTTGACAAATGATAGCAGATCACTGGAAACATAATCATGCTGAGTACTGTTGTAGTGGCTGTTTCTGGTGTGATTTCTATACTGGAGCAATTGGCAGATCACCAGGGACATGGTAATAAGCCACTAATCTGGCAAAAAAAAATTTTTCCTTCTTAAAACTGCCAAAAACACAATATCATTTTGATAAACAAATATTCAATTGAGCACTTAGAACAGTATTCCATACTTCTAACATTTATATTTTATTTTATGAAGAAGGGGTAGTTAGAAAAGGAGAAGGAAGAGGAGGAGAATAAGAAAGAGGAGGAAGAGAGAAAAGCGTTGTTTCAAGGTCATAGGAAAGAAAGCAGGGGAGAAAAGAAACAGAGACGCTCTATATGCTGACCTCTGCAAAAGCGATATTCAGAAAAATGTATTGATGTGATTTTCTTCTTCACTCTTCCTTGTATGTGACCTCCACCCTATATGTCCAAATTATTGATGAGATTTAGAATTTTACATTCAGGATTTATAGAGAAAGGACTCAGGATATAATTTATAAAGGTTCAAGTGAAGAAATCTACCTAGTACTATGAGTGGGGAGAAAAGGAGAGAGAGAAGAAAATGGAAGGGATGGGAGGACGAAAGAGTAGAGTGCTGTAATCTGGTGTAAATGTCCTGGCGCTTCTTCCTTTATAGTTATACCTCATTGAGAAATTCCAGTGCAGGAGGCTGTTCTGTAACAAGATTTTAGGAAGTAATGTTCAGAGAGAATAAAAAAGGTTGAGGCTACAAATCAAATGAGGTATCTGTCACAAGTCCTGTGCATTTAGAACTAGGTGACAACATGGCATTGTTTAAAAAGGTATCAGCTAGGTTCCTACCATGGCTTTACTATTAATATGATTGTGTCCTTGGGCAAGTTGCTATTACTTTCCTGGGAGTCATTTCTTACCAGTATAATTAATGTTAGATTTTTTTTGGCCTTTTTAGCTCTAACATTCATTTATTCCTTAGATAACTCATTCACCAGGTATCTGCTGAGCACTTGGTGAGTACCAGGCACTATACTTACACAAGGGATACAAAGACTACAAGAAAGGATTTTTGGTCTCAAGGAGATATAGTCTAATAAAGATGACATGCAATTGAAATAAAACTGCAGTGTGATAATAGGGGTACATCAAAGTTTCAAGCTTGGTACAAATTGGAGAAGAGACCCGGGTTCTATTCTCAGACATAAATCTGTTACTTTATCTCTTTCGGGCTCAGAGATATCCTATAACCCAGCAATATCTGAAAAACAAAGTATTCAGAATCAGATATTAAAGCTTCTTAAGAAAGCTTCTTAAGAAAGTTCTTAAGAAAGATATGTTCTCAGTAGAGAACTGGTAAAAAAAAAATAAAAAATAAATCTTTGGGACTTACGGATTCCAGTAGTGTAAATACCTGCACGTGGGCTAGCTGTAAGCTACCAACGTGACGTCTCTGAACATGGCCTTGGGACGAAATACACATGCTGGTCTTGTGAACCAACACAAGTTTCTCTTGCACAGCAATGCCTGTGCTACAAATGCTCCAGATTCTAATGTGGGGTTCCCACCCACCCTCCAGGGAGGGGCTCAGAAAGGTTAGGCATTAGGGGGCAAAAATCATTTTGTTTTTTTGTCTTGGACACTGATCTGCTGGGGAAACGCTTCACACCTCAGGGCACAAGAAGTCTTGGAGCAGAGGAGACACAGCCATTTCTGTGTCCCTGAGTACTCTCTGGGAGTGGCCGCTCTGCTTTAGTCCCTGCTTGCAGTCACAACATTACAGAGACACTGCTTCCCCTGAAAGAGTTTCTATGGCAACCTCACCCAGCAGGCAAAGAACCGCACTCTAAAGCTTCAGCCGGAAGGTTAGGAGATAAAAATAAATTCAGATTAATCCAGGACCTGTGTATGGCTAAGACTCAGGAATTACCTGAAAACATAAAATCAGCCAGGATGAAAAATTTGCAAATTCACCTTTCTTAAAGAAAAATAAAACCCACGAATAAATGAACCAATGCTTTTTATCATTATGGCTTCTTGAAAAGCAGGGCTCTTTCTATGAGGCTGGGTTTCTCGGGTAGCTTTTCTCTTGGGATTTCTCACTCCCTGGACATCATTCTGCAAAGGGGTCTGGGGGACTGGAGTTGACATGGCCTAATAGGGTAACAGTGACCCCAATTCATGTTTCAGAATTGATTGTCACAGCGCAGAGACCTGAAACACAGCACCATATTCGAGGGGATCAGTGAAACCTCTGTATTTCTTAGTTCTCTTCCCTTAAGGAACACCTTCCCTGACCGCCTTACAAACACACACTGAGGCCCAGAGGAGGTCATGGATGGGAAAGATTTTTGGAAAAAATGAAAGAAGGTTCTGTGCAAGTGCAGGTTGTGATGATGACTATTCACAAGGTGCCTTGGGCTTAGGTGGAGGGGACTCCGGGAGCCAGCAGAGCTCCTGGGGCCAGAGGCAGGCAGGGGCTGCAGCCTCCACAAGCGAGGGCTGGGGGCTGCATCCACAGGCGCTCAGAAGGCTGACTCTTCACACGGGTGCCCCTGAAGCATAGCCGCTGCTACCGTTCCAGCAAGATTTGCTTCCTCCGTCACCCCATGCATCCTCACCGAGGTCCTCCTCCCACTCCTCAAACCCAGGCTGGCTCCAGCCCCTCCCTGTGATTTGCTCTGTGCTGGGCTGTCAGTGACTTCGCAGCCTCCATGGAACTTAAACTTTGTAGTTCCCTTCTTAGCTCAAGGTATGCAATTCTTCTCTGTAGGTTCCAGAGATTCGGCCTCTTTACCTCGGTTCGCTTCAGCTCTTGCCCTGCTTTTGGGCTTTCTTTCCATGAGCACATGGACAGCATAAGAAACATTTTTATTTTAGTCTGCTCTAGCCAACTGAGGCCTTTACAGTTTTGAGGAGATAGGTCCTTTTAAAAATATATATATTTTTATTTTTCATTTTTTTGTTTTCCCTATTTTGTGTTTTGATGCTTTATTTTGAAGCAATTATAGACGCACAGGAAGTTGCGAAAATGGTAAAATTGTCCTGTGCGTTTTCCAGCCAGCTTCTGATGGTGAGATGATAAACAGCTGTAGTATAATATCAAAACCAGAAAGTTAATGCTGGTACGTTAGTGTTAACTTGCCTACAGAGTTCGTTCAGTTTTCACCATTTTAAAACTACATTCATTTATGTGTGTGTGCATAGCTCTATGAAATTTTATCCCATGTATAGATTTGTATAACCATTGATGATTAAGATCCAGAATTGTTCTATCAGTATAAAAAACCTCTCTCATGCTATATCTTTATGAATGACTACCTGGACCCCATTCCACTCTATTCCCATCAGTGTCTCTTAGCAATTGTTCTTCAAATGATTTTTTGGTCATTTTTAGAACGCCCTATTAATGGTATTGAGACTGACTCTTTTTTCAATAAGCATCATGCTCTGAGGTCCGTGCAGGTTGATGCATATGTCAATAGTTCATCTCTTCTTATTGCTAAGTACTATTCTACTATATGGGTATACCATAGTTTTGCCAACCATTCATTTGAAGAAGACTTTTGGGTTGGTACCAGTATTTTGCTATTTTGAATTAAGCTTCTATGAACATTCATGTTTTGGTTTTTCTATGAACTTAACTTTTCATTTCTTTGGGATAAATGCTCGAGTGAAATTACTGGGTCACTTGGTAGTTACATGTTCAGTTTTATAAGAAACTGCAAAACCTTTTCAATAGTGGCTGTAAATTTTATTTCCACAAGCAATCTGTGAGTAATCCAGTTTCTCTACATCCCAGCCAGCCTTGGTGTTGCCACTATTTATTTAATTAAATTTAACTTAAAAATTTATTTTTGTTTTCAACAGAGAAAGAGAGCAAGACAGAGAGAGACAGAGAGAAGGGAGAGGGCCCAGAGCAGTCTCCATAGTTGCATGGCATTATTTTTCTACATAGTTTTATTCCACAGGTAGGTGCAGGGCTGCACAGGGCAGGAACCCGGCCAGGGGCCTCCCACATGGGAGACATGCCCGGAGTGGGAGCCAAACTTGGGGGCCTCCCACATGGGCAGCTTACCCCAGTGAGAACCAAACTGGGT
Organism: Craseonycteris thonglongyai; assembly: GCA_004027555.1. NCBI lineage: Eukaryota > Metazoa > Chordata > Mammalia > Chiroptera > Craseonycteridae > Craseonycteris > Craseonycteris thonglongyai. The sequence continues at coordinate 20,790 of PVKE010019964.1, read as the reverse complement.
GCACACCTCAGCTCAGCATATGGGTCCTCACGGGCCAGGGCTGGGATTCAATCCTTGGATTCTGGGGCTACAAGACGAGCTCTCAACCCACTGAGCCATCCCAGCATCCCTTATTTTATTTTATTTTTTAATTAGTTTAATTTTAGCTGCTCTAAAAGATGTGTAGTAATACCTCATTGTGGTTTTAAATTGTCAATGGCTATGATATCAAACATCTTTTCATGTGCTCATTTGCCACCTATATCTCCTTTTTGGTAAAATGCTGCTTACATCTTCTGCACCTTTTATAATTGTTCTGTTTGTTTTATTAATATGTATTTTGAGAGTTCTTTATATAGTCTAGATATAAGGTCTTTGTCACATATGTGATTTACAAATATTTTCTCTTGGTCTGTAGTTTTTATTTTCATTCTTTTAAAAAGGTTCTCCCAGGGGAAGCCGGGATGGCTCAGTGGGTTAAGCACTCACTTTGCAGCGCCGGGGACCCAAGGATCGAATCCCGGCCCCGGCCCGTGCGGACCCATATGCTGAACTGGGGAGTTCCCCCAGTTCAGTTCTCTCTCTGTCTCTGTATCTCTATCTCTCTCTGTCAAAAACAATAAAAAAACAAAACAAAACAAAAAAACTTTATTTAAAAAAAAAAAAGCTTTTTCCTAGGACAAAAGTTTTGCATTCTGATGGAGTCCAATTTCTCATTTTTTTCTTTTATGTACCATGCTTTTGGGGGTCAGATTTAATAAGTCTTTGTCTAGCCCTAAGATTTCTCCTATGCTTTCTTCTAAATGTCTTATAATTTCGTGTACATTTAAATCTGTAAGACATTTTAAATTAATATTTGTATATAGTGTGAGGTTTGTTTCAAGGTTCGTTATTTTTGCCTAGGGATGTCTATTTGTTCCATCATCATTAGTTGAGAAGATGGTTCTTCCTTCACTGAGCTGCCTTTTGCATCATGTCAACAATGTATGTGGGTCTGTTTCTGGATTCTTCATTCTGTTCCTTGATCTACATGACTATTCTTCCACCAATATCACACTACTTTGATTACGACATCTACATAATGTCTTAGCATAAAGTACAGTGATTCCTCCTCCATTTTTTTTTCAAAATTATTTAAGCTATTCTATTCCTTTGCCTTTTCACATAAACTTTATAATAAACTTGTCTATATCTGCAAAAGTGTTTGCTTGGATTTTGATAGGAATTTCATTAAATTTGTAGATCAATTTGGGAACTATTAACATCTTTACTATAATATATTGTCTTCCAATCTTTGAACAGGATATGTCTCTCCATTTGTTTAGATCTTTTATTTCTTTCATCAGCATTTTGTATTTTTCAGCATACAGGTCTATATGTGTTTTGTTAGATTTATACTTAGGTATCTCATTTTTTAGGAGTCATTATAAATGGTAGTTGTAAGGTTGGTGGGCCTGGTGGGGCGGCCCGGGCAAATAGGATGTGGCTGTAACCTGCCTGGGAACTTTCAAAGGCGGGACTTCTGTTGGCAACCTGATCCGCCTCTCCCTGACCCCAGAGCCCTATTTAACCCCCTCACTCCCTTCCCTGCGCATGCATTCTTCGGCCCAGACCTTTTTCCTTGGACCGAACAATGTAGCCCGGGAGCCTACCCCCCAATAAAGGCTCGCATTTGATTAGCCACTCGATCTCCCGTGTCGCTTTCTGAAATTGATTCCTTACAGTAGTGTGTTTTTAGTTTTTGTTTTCCACATGTTCATTGCTAGTATATAGCAATACAATCCTTTTTTTTTTTTTTCTTTTTGGTTAAATTAGAATACTGTTTATTTATAATGACTCAATCACAAATTTACAAATATTAGAAGCTAACAATTACCATGAACATTACAAAACCTAGAAAAATAACATAGTTTTAAAATTAATTACCTGAAACATCTTTATGTGATATTTTTTACTTTCCAAAAGTTTTTTCTTTTTAATTTTTGTTGTTGATCGTGTATCCTGTAAACTTACTCATTCGTTCTGTGAACTTTTTTGTTGATTCTTTGGGATTTTCTTCATGGTTAATTGTGTCATCTACAAATTTGGGTAGTTTTTTTTTTTTTTTCCAACTAGTATGCGATTTATTTCTTTATCTTGCTTTATTGTTCTGATTAGAACTTTCATTTCTGTGTTGAACAGGAGTGGTGAGAGTAGACATTCTTGCTTTGTTTCTAATCTTGGGAGAAAATAATTCAGTGTTTTAATGTTAAATGAAAGTTAACTGTTTATTTTAACTATGAAGTTAACTGTTGATTTTTATAGATGCTCTTTATTAATTTAAAGAAGTTCCCATTTATTCCTAATTTGTTGAATTTTTGCAATGAACAGATGTTGAGTTTTTTCAAATGCTTTTTCTGTATTAATTGATTGATTTTTAAATTGTTGAACAACTTAGCTGATAATTCCAGCCCTTACATCACTTGGTTGTGGTGGTATATAATTCTTTTTATATATTGCTGGATTTGATATGCTAGAATTAAAAAATATATATTTTTTTGCATCTAAATTAAATGAGTAATATAAACCTGAAGTTTTATGTTTTGGGATTTTCTTCTCTCTGTGTCTTGCTGTCTCTCTGTCTCTCTCCCTTTCTTCCTTCCTTTCTTTACTATATTTGTCTGGTTTGGGTATTTGAGTAATAATAATCCCATAAAATGAGTTGGGAAATTCTTTCCCTTCTTCTAGTTTCTGAAAGAGATTGCATAGAATTGATGCTATTTTGTTTTTAATATTTGGTAAAATTCTCCAATGAAACCATTTGGGTCTGAAGAGTTCTTAATTGATGGATTCAATTTCCTTAATAAGACTGTTCAGATTTGTTGTTGTTGTTTGTTTGTTTGTTAAGTGAAGCCTTTAACATTTCTGAAATCTGGGTTCCCCAGGGAGCTGAATGTGAGACCCACATGTCTGCGCTGTTACTTGGTTCTGGTGTGCTCCCCTGGGATGTGGGAATGCAGGAAAGGGAAGTAGGAAAGAGGGAGAAGCAACACCGGAGTATGTTATTGAACCCTTCACCACTTGACAGGAAGCAGACTGTTGTGCCGAATGAGATCACCCGCGAGACAGACAGCCATGACACAAAGAATTTGGTGGAATCAGACCCTCTTCTGCCAATTGGTGAGGGAAATTTTTATTAGCAGATTCGAATCTGGGCTGCCACCCCGGTTTCATCCGGGAGCAACAAGCCCTGACTTACACCAAGTTTGCCTTTTTATACATAATTTAAAACAGG
>PVKE010019964.1:0-17437 GCA_004027555.1 Craseonycteris thonglongyai | reverse complement strand
AGTTGCACGCATTAGCTAAGAGCAACAGCCCTCATCCTTGAACATTTTGTTACTCCCTGATAAGACATTCTTTCAGTGGGCTGGCCCATCTGCTTTGCTCCCTGATAAGATATCCTGTCAGTGAGCTGGCCCAGCTGCCTTGGTCAAGGCCTCAGTAATTTCTTACTGTCCTACACAGACCTTGTGCTTGATTTCACAGGAACTTCCAATTTATACAACAATGTTTTCAAGGTAGTTTCTTTGGGAGTGGAAGAGAGAAGGGCCCTCTGGACTTCCTCACACACAGGTGAGGGGGCAAGGAGATGTCTTGCCAGGTTGGGACCCGACTCTTCTGTCATTACCTTCTCTCCTGTATGGCCTGACGTGGTTTTCCCAGGAACTCAGCAAACACAGATACACAGCTAGCTGAGAGGGGAAAGGTGATCTGGTGAATGGGAAAGGATTGAGTCTTTTTCAACTTTAAGAGATTTATGGGCTGGAGGACCTTGAAGGGTAGGCCCCACTTGTGCCTCCCCGCAAACCTTGTGATATGTGTTTCTAGCACCTCTCGAGTGTCTACATGGAGAAAGGCAACTGTGTTGGTGGTGTTCACCCAGGGTTCTGAGCCGTTCAAGGTTCCCAGATTTCCGGTGTCCACATGAGTATTGGACTTGGCAGGAGTATAGCTGGCAGCAAGCCAAAATTGATGCACACTCACAGGGATCCAGCGCTCGCTGATCTGCCCCAACTTCCTGTCCAAATAACCTTCCAGGAGCTTTTCTAGACTTTTGTCTCAAGCACATTAGTATATCACTTCCTGAGTCACTCCTCAAAAGCATCGAGTCTTTCTGACTCCTCAAGAGTCTACACTGTGAAATGTCACTGAGGATCTTTCTGAGCCACTGGAGAGATCTTCTGGAACCTTCCCCAGAATCTGCCCCAGGCCCTTGCCCGTGTCCTGGCTTAGCTGTGACCCCTCTCCTGTGCATTCTTGCTGCTTTCGCCTATGAGCAAAGATGGCCATGAGGGCCCATGCCTGCCCTGTGCCTCCCACCTTCCTGGACACTCGCCCTGAAGCTGCCAGAGTTCCAGAGACTCCTGGGTCTCGTGGGGCAACTTGCAGCAGCGCTGGACAAGTCACTTCTGTTAGGTGTTCCAGTTGCTGCTGGAGCTCAGGCCTGAATGGAAATTCTCAGAAAGAATGGGACCCACTCCGCTGTCCTTGGGAAGGTCAGAAGTGAAGCTACCAAAGACTTTCTGAGGTCTGTTGTCTACAGAGGATGAAACCCGTCCACTTTCTAGTTGCTTCTGCAGCAGGGCCCATTCTGGATGTTGAATCTCATTTGGGATGAGCGGTTGTGGCTTATTCTGGGCTGTCAGGCAAGATACTCCACAGGCCCCAGTCTGGGGTGGAGAAGAAGGTAGTAGGATTGGTAGAGAGGACTGGGCATGTGCCTGGGTCCAGACCTGAGCCAGAGATGGGGCCTGGAACTGCCACAGGGTTGGAATCAAGGGTTGAAATTGGACCTCCCGGTGGAACAGGGGCTGTGAACGAGCAAGCGGTAGCGATGCTTTCGCCTGCGCTTGAATTGGGCTGGCTTCTGAGACTCTTTAGAATGAGAAAAAGGGAGACTGCAGTGAGGATAGGTTCTCACATCCAGGAGGAGCCACCGGAGATTTGCTGTGCAGAGAGGGAAGACCTCCCAAAGCTGGTCATATTTCTCCTAAAGATGGTCCCCGAAGACCTTGGGATACGAGAGCAGCTGAGCACCAGGCAGTTGCTCAAGTTCACCCTCTGTGCCCCAGGAGTATTGGGGGGTCACGGTGTCCTGCTCAGCTCCCAGTGGTTTCCACACGTTCTGCAGGGAGTTCAGGTGGTAGTCTGGGCTCAGTTGTTTTGAATGTGATCTATTGCTTTCTTTTTCCTCCCCCATTTTGATCTGGATTCTCTCTGTGCCTTGAATTTCCAGAAGATGCTGGTCATGAGAGCTGAGCAGAGGGAGGCCCCCAGCCTGCACCTGCCTGTCTGTGGGGTGTCCCCAGAATGGGGCCGAGGGAGACAGGCTCTCTTCCTGGGACGCACATTGTGACAATTTCGAGGGGCACAAGGCTTTGTCAGCCGCCTGCCACCAGGACAGGCCTGAAATGTTGCCACTTGAGTGGCCCCGGCCGGGGGTGGCTGGTGTGGGAGGAGATGACCTTGGGGTGAGTGGAGACGAGCTCTGGGGGCCGCTGCCTCGTGGCGGTGTCTCTGGGCCACACTGAGGAAGAGGCCGAGTGGAGTCTGGCAGTGGGGGCCGGGGGAGGCTGTCACAGGTGGAGAGTGGGCCTCTGAGTCAGGGGGCCATGAGGTGGAAGGGGGAGGTGCCAGGGGCCGGGGTGCAAGGTCATCCGTGTGGGGGAAAGGCTCTGGTGGCTGAAGGGCACTCAGGGATGAGTGTGAACAAGCAGAAGCCCAGGAGGTGGGTGGGCTTGGTGACAGCATGGTGATCCGAGATGGGGGGTGTTCCATAGGATGACACGGAGAGGCCGATGGAGACACAGGGGGAGCAGCACCTCCCACGGGCTCCACGCAGGGCTGGTTGTCTCCCACAGGAGCTGCTTCACACACCTCAGCAGGAGGGTCTTCACCTGAGCAGGGATGTAAGCTGCCTTCTTCCGGGGGCCGCCCCAGGTGGCTGCAGGAGACAGGAGCCCAGGCTGCAGCCAGGAGCAGGTGGGCCTGGGGGGCAGGGAGGGGAGGGAAGGTTGGGAGAGCCAGGTGGGTGGGGCCAAAGGAGGCAGTTAGGTGGGGCCAGGAAGGCCACAGGGCTGGCTGGCTTGGTTGTTTGAGCTGGGCTTGGGCACTGGGGACCAGGGACCTCCATGGCCCGCAGGCTGACATCAGAGTGCCCCTGTTGCTCACCCTAGCGCTGGAGCCACACCCCATGCCCCCTCTTCCCCAGGACAGTGCAAGGGGTCCTGCAGCCCTGGGGTCACAGCATATGTTCAGGAGGGAGGACCCAGGAGAAGGGGGAAGATTCTTTACCTTTGCAGGAGGGAAACCAGGCCTCAAGTCTCTTCCAGGTCTTTTCGGCAAGCTCTGCAAGCTGGAAATCAGGAGACCGGGTCACGTGGTGAAGGCAGGGCCTGGGGGTCTTACAGGAAGCTGACACCTGGGAGATGGACTCTGGGGCCCAGGCATCAGGGTCCAAGGACACATGATTCATGACAGTGACGGCCAGGCTCATGGCGGGTAGAGCTTTGTCCTTCACAAAGTGCTTCAACACCCATCACCCCACAACCCTCACAACTGCCCTGTGTGGGAAGAAGGGGCACCTCAGAGAGGACTGTGAGTGAAGGCCCACAATTTGTCCCCATTCCACCTGAGGTCCCATGTCCCCTCAGGCAGGGTTGACCCACAGCAGCCCAGTCACCCCGCTTGACAACACATTTCTAGGACCTCTCAGCTTTGTTCTGAGCAGGGATCTGGGACGTGTGTGGGTTCTGATCTCCTTCCCAGGAGCCCCCTGAGGGCTGTTCCCTGAGAGACAGCCCTGCCGCTGGCACCCTGGGACCTGGAGCCGGGCCCTTGGGGACAGGACAGAGGAGGCTAACTGGGGGGCTCAGGGCCCAGGGGCAGAAGCTCACCTTTCAAAGCTCTGCTTTTCTTCCTGCTGCTCCACCTCGGCTCCACTGGATGCTGAGAGACAACAAAACATGAGGGGCTGGACCCCAGCCTCACTCTCCTCTTTCTAGACGAGCTGGGGAGGCTCAGTGTTCTTGAGCAGATGATGTCCTACATCTAACTCAGGGGGCTCTGAAGTCTTTCTACCTTTACTATTAAAGTGGACACAATATTTCTGGCTTTTCTTTGAAAAACATAATGAAGGAGGTGAGACCCACCATGGATTTCTTCCATCACTGTTCCTCTGCTGAGAACCTGTACCTCCTCAGAACCACAGGCCCATCTGGGCCCCGTCAGGTGGGACCCTGTGTCCTGATGCCAGAGCCCCACTGCGGCCTCTGCTCAGAGGCTCTCGGAGTCTCCCGCTGCCCTTGGATCAGCCCGACAGGAGGGGAGAGGCTCTCCTGAGACACCTGCCACAGCAAGGCAGCTGGGGAAGCCGTGCTCGGGGGACTGTCCCCCACTGCGTCCCCCCTCAGTCTCCAGTCCTCGGCCACTGGTCACTGCATTTGGGACTGTGCCTGGGAGCGCCCACAACTGCACCTGGACTCCTGGTCAGAGATCTTCAGATAGAGATCCCCGTGCCCAGTAATCCCTGTCCCGCCTGGCTTGTTCCTAGAAGGATGTTCCATTCTTTCCTGACAAGTTCCATCTCAGGATTCGCTCCAGGAGATTCAGAAAAGTAGAAATAAAGAGAAAAGATCATCTCTGAAGGGCTGGGCCAAGGGTTACTTACCCTCCTGATGTTTCTACATTTGGGTGGTGGTGGTGAGGAGGGTGTACTTTTGAAGATGAAAAATTCTAAAAGGGGAATTAGCAAAATGAAGAGCCCCACTCCACACGGGATGGCAAAGATAATATCAGCCACCCAGGGAGTGAAACTGGGGCCTAGCCACGTAGCCAAATCGCTCTTCAGAGTCAGAAGGTTCTCCATGTTCTGAATCACAGGGCTGCTCTGGGGCAACTGAGCACTGGCAGTGCACGTGGGAGCAGAACCTCAGACTAGACCACAGAGCTGTGGCCTTGTCACAGGTTCCCAAGGGAGCGGGAGGGGACAGTAAGAGGAGGAGCCCTTCCCCCACCATCCTGCCCCACATGAGCCTGGGGGATCTTGGGCCTTCTAGAGCTCTCACTTCAGCTCTCATCCTGTCAGAGAGACCTTAGCTGACCTACTAATTTCACCTGAAACCCACATGTCACCTGGCTCCTCTTGTCCCTTAAAGGTCTTGCCATAGGCTCACCAATTTAATAATCCTTGAAAATCCCAAGTTGATTCTGCACTTTTGGTTATTTCCCCGGAACTTTATTTCCTCTGTTCTCAAGTCCAGCTTTCCCGGTCATATTTTTGTGTTCTATAGACTTACTCAGTTTTGTGAAAAAAAAAAAAAAAAGATTTTTTTATTGTTTTTGACAGAGAGAGAGAGAGAGATATATACAGAGTCAGAGACAGAGAGAAGGGGGAGGGCCCAGAACAGTCTCCATAGTTGCCCATCATTGGTTTGTCCACATAGTTTCGTTCCACAGGTGGGCTCGGGGCTGCACAGGGTAAAAGCTGGGCCAGGTTCTCGCCCCAGCGAGAACTGATCTGGGGGCACTCCCCAGTTCAGCATGTGGGTCCGCATGGGGCTGGGACCTGATCCTTGGCCCCTGGGGCTGCAAAGTGAGCGCTCAACCCACCGAGCCATTCCCGCTTCCCAGTTTTGTGAATTTTAAACAGTGTTTATTTTGCCACATTTTCAATCATCAAAGGGACCTACACATCAAAATCAAAATAATTTTTTATTCAACATTCATTCAATCTAAGTATAAAAGAATTATACTTAGTAGTTAAACCTTTAAATGGCAATTAAAAAACTTGTAGTATTTGTAATTCTGGAGTTTGTAAAGCTCTAAACTGCACAAAGACTTTTGGGACAGGCACACACACACTCATACTTACACAGACTAATCCAATATTTTCAAATCCAAGAATCCATAATTTTCTATTTATAATTTTTTTCATGTTGTCTTTTTTTTTTTTAAGATTTATTTGTTTTTGTTTCTTTTCTTTTTTTTTTGTTTGACAAAAAGAGAGAGAGGCAAAGAGAGACAGAGAGAAGGGGGAGGGCCCAGAGCAGTCTCCATAGTTGTACGTCATCAGTTTTCCATATAGTTTCATTCCACACAGGGCCAAACAAGGCAGGAACTGGGTTGGGGGGCCTCCCGCATGAGACGCATGCCCCTGTGAGCTGGGGGCCTCCCAGGTGGGAAGAAAGCCCCAGCGAGAACCGAACTGGAGGCCTCCCACACGGGAAGCACACCCCAGGTCAGTATATGGTTTTGCACAAGCTGGGCCTGAGATTTGATCCTCAGACCCTGGGGCTGCAAAGCAAGTGCTCAACCCGCTAAACCATCCCAGCATCCCCTCATATGTTTTCCTGATGGAACTCCTTATTTGCCAAAATAAAGATAGTCCTCACTTTCCACATAAGTTTCTAAATTTTCTTAGTCCTTCAGGCAGAGTCTTAGGAGGCGCAAGGCGAGTGTCTCTACTCTGAATGATCTTCCGGTCTTACATATGTCAAATCAACCTAGGCCATTCCCTGAGACTAAATACTCCTATTTCCATGGCCCTTACTTAGCCTACAAGGCCACTTTAAGAGTCAATGGATTATGCCACTCTGTCCAGGCAGAACAAGTCTCAACAATCCCAAACTAATAAAATGTTATTAAACTTTTAAATTAAATTTTATTTTTTATCAAAGTAATAAATACACATAATTTAAAAGCCAAACAGTACTAAAAGACTTATTAATAATAAAATTTCTTTCCTGAGGATCCCTCTCCACTTTTAAATCCCATCCACTTTAATCTCTTTTAGCTGTTTCTTCTGATATTTTCCTGCATATATCAAAATAATAAGTTTATGGGATGCTGGGATGATGCAGCAAGTTAAGCGCTCTCTTTGCAGCCCCAGGGTCTGAGGATCAAATCCTGACCCTGGCCTGTGGGGACTCATATGCTGAACTGGGGTGTGGCCCCCAGTTTAGTTCTCACTGGGAGAGCTTCCCATGTGGGAGGCCTCTGCCCAGTTTCTGCCCTGCTCAGCCCCCTGCCCAACTGTGTGGAATGCAACTATGTCGAAAACTGATGACGTACAACTATGGAGGCTCTCTGGGCCCTCCCCCTTCTCTCTGTCTCTGTCTCGGTCTCTTTCTCTGTCAAAAACAATAAAATAAATCTTCAAAAAAAGTAATAAGCTTATGCTGCTATATCTTTATTTCTCAATTTTATATATACCTCAACTTCCTATTACAGGGTATGAGGTTTCGCATGTCACACTCTGATTTCCCCTTCTCCATCCTCCCACTCTGGTCACAGGAGTGATATTCTAGACATTTAGGAACTGGTAGAAAACAGCAGAATGGTCGCTGGCTGCCTGGCAATTCCAGTGCATCTCAGGTAAATATCACATCTTTTGTTCGTTTGTTTTTAGGTTGGTAAAAAGTCTAGGAGAGTAGAAAAATACTAAAATTCTGGAGGCAGACTTTCTGGGTTCAAATCCTGTCTGTGTAATCTCATGCAATTTGCTTGATTTCTCTGTGCCTCTGCTGGAGATGATAATAGCATCTACCTTGCAAAATGTTTGTGAGAGTTAGATGAGTTAATACAGGTAAAGCACTTAGAACAGTGCTATAATAAGTTATACACATTTGCTATTGTTATTAACATTGTTTTATGGTTACACTAAGAGAATATGATAATTATCTTTTCTTTCTTGTACAATTTTTTATTTCTTCTGAAGTTCATAATTGCCTCATTTTCAAATTTGTTTACCTTTCTTATGATCCTTCACTAAATCTTTCCACTCTTCAAAAGAACTATACATTCCTCTCCCAATACTGTCTCCATGTAGTTTCAAATGATCAGGTTTTATTCCAGTTCCAGCATTTTCCCCCCTTTTTGTCTGGGATATATTTGTACTGGAATCCTGTATGGTTTCTTTTCGATTTGTACTGGCTGCTTTCTAAATCTGTAATACAGCTACAGTCCTGGGACTTCCTTTTGCAAATCTATTGCGTCAGAAATCTTAGTTTCTGATATTATAATTAATGCCTTCTTTCTTGTTTTAATCAAGAGTTTCTCATCCTCTGTGCTATCGACACTTTGAACAGATAATTCTTTGTTGTGGGGGCCATCCTGTGCACTGTAGGATATTTAGCAACATCCCTGGCCTCCACTCACTAGATGCCAGTAGTACCACCTGCCACTCGAGACAACCCAAGTGTCTCCAGACATTGTTAAATGTCCCTGGAGGACCAAGTTACCTTTAGCTGAAAACTTGTGGTTTAATCCTTTATTCTGTTGGCTCATATGACAATAGCTTTCTGAGAAGAGTTACCGTATTTTTTGCTCCATAAGACGCACTCCCCCCCCCCCCAAAAAAAAGTGGAGGGAAAAGTGTGTGTGTCTTATGGAGTGAATACTGCAAAGAAGAGTGCACGTTGGGGACCTTAATGATGCCGTGGGGAAGCCTGCAGCCAGATCAGAAAGCAGGGACTGCGTGGAAGGAGAGCGGGTCCAGGCAGGTCAGGTGCGTCTTATGGAGTGAAAAATACAGTATGTAGGATGCAAATTATTTGAAACCTTGCCTGAAATCTCTTTAATCCAACCTGAGGTTTGCTTGCTAATTTTACTCAGTATAAAAACTATAAATTGAGGGGAAGCCGGGATGGCTCAGTGGGTTAAGCTCTCACTTTGCAGCGCCGGGGACCGAGGATCAAATCCCGGCCCCGGCCCGTGTGGATCCATATGCTGAGCTGGGAGCTCCCCCAGTTCAGTTCTCCCTCTGTCTCTGTATCTCTCTCTCTCTCTCTCTCTCTCTCTCTCTCTCTCTCTCTCTGTCAAAACCAATTTAAATAAATAAATAAATAAAATACCAATAAACAAAAAAAAATTAAAAAAACAACAAAAACAAAAAAAACCCAAAAAAAAAACCTATAAATTGAGATAATGTACCCCTGACTTCCACCCTGGTTTTTGAAGCTGTTGCTCCTCTGTTTTTTAGTTTTCAGGGTGTTGTTAAGTCTGATGCCATTCAGACTTAGGCAATTATTTTATACATCAATTCCTGCATAGCATACCATCCGTAATGTAGTAGTTTAAAACAGCACATATTTTATTATTTTCCATGATTCCATGACATAATTGGGGCTCATCTTGATATGAGCTAAATGAAGGCACCCCCCCCCCCAAGTGTATTTCCAAAATGTGCACTGCCTCCACCCTTAGTGAATCGCCTGAATTTGCATCTGTCAGACATCAATTACCTGTGAGCTGTGTTGTTGATTGTGTCCAAGTATTCTTTCCAGGTCTTTCAGACTCAATTCCTGGGCAGATAATGTCCCAGGAGCCTGCTTTTGGGCCAGTGCTTTCAAATTCATTAACTGAATCTGCCTCTCCTTGTCTAGGGTCCATCAGTATATGAATTGCACCCCAGGGAGGCTTCTAAGCCATCCCAGCCAAAGAAGGAATTTCGAGACCCCTTCCCCCCTCTTTTAGCCTAGTAAGGGGTAAAGTTCTGTGACTCTCTCCCTCCTCCCCCAACAAGCAGGGACAATGACCACACTCAGCAGGAAGTAAATACAGAAGAAGGAGACCTTTAGCCCCTCAGCTTCCCATAGAAATTTGGGGGGTGGGGATCACGTCTCTCAAGAGAAAAGTAAGCTGGAGTTGGAGGATCTGAGGACCCCTTCCATAGGACCCAGCTTCCATCTAAGCTTCATTATACCATCCTTATATCATACATATGCCCGGAAGTTCATTAATATCATTATATCAGACTGAACTCTGGGAAGGAACTTACATAGGTGAATAAAGGTGTTGGAATGGCCCCTGTCAATCAAGACTGTCAATCAAAAGCCCCCACGCCCAGAAAGGTGTGACCCTTTCTAAGAAAAAAGGATAAAACTGCCCAGTTCCATTAATCGATGCCTGTTGAGCCACCTGTTCTTGCTCACAGCCTGCTTCCATCTTTTGGAAGCACACTTACTATTTTCTCTATCAATAAACTATTCGTTCACAGCTGTACTTCGGTGTCTCACTCACTTTTTTTGTTTGGGATGCCAAAAGCCTGAACATAACACTGAGGAGGGCCTCATTCTCCTGTAACAATTTGTCTCAATCTGAGTCAGAGGGCAGACGGGGCTAGAATATCCAACATCTGCTTTGGCAGCTGGAAAAGGACTCTGCTGGGACTCTGGGGTGACTAAGCCTCTCATTCTCCATGCAGTCTCAGGAGCTTTCTCCTTCCTCATGGCCTCTCCATGTGCTCTCTGCATAGAATGCCCAGATTTCTTACATAGTAACTCAGGGCTTTCGAAAGCAGAATGTGCCAGATGTGCCTAAGGCTTAGGCCAAAAGCAGGCACTTCATTGCTTCTGGGCCATTCTATTGGGTAAAGTGAGTCACAGGACCTAACCAGATTCCAGGTGGGAGGGGATTATATATCATAGTGGGAGGCCTGGTTCACTGGGGTCCATGCTGGTAGATTAGCTTAGCTGCCACAAATAAAAATTTCTCCTCCACTGAACTTACATCCTTAGTAAGGCCTGGCTGTATGGTCTAGATGTGTTTGTAAGCACATTTTGGCAGGATACCTCATATGCCTATCTACCGTAGGATTCCTAACATAATATGAATTGGAATGATAACCCAAGACTTTCTTAGAGAAACAAGAAAACTACTTTTGGCTGAGCCTCTCAAATATCAAGACTTATGGTCCTAAACAAAGACAAAAAAATTTTCTCAAATTACATCCATCAAATTCACTTTCTAAAAGAAACAACAACACTCAAAAGTCAAATTCGACCTCAAAAAAATCTGTGTTGCATACTCACTGGGATTAACCCTGTCCTTGCTCCTTGCTCCCTATGTCGTGAAGATCAGTGAGCGCTAACTGCACCGTAGGTATGTTCTCCCCTTGTCGCTAACATGCTGGAACCCATCCAGACACTGATGACTTTCCTCCTCCCAGACCTGCAGTGGGCAGTGGCCTGAACAGGCTATCTGCTGGTTTTGTGTAAATTTCTTTCTAGGAACAGTCTATGAATGAAAGAGTACAGATTATCTAACAGTATTTTGAAAATGTCCAAAGAAAAACTTGGTTTTGCTTTTGACTCTTCTTTAGCAAGAGAACTGTGGAAAAAGGACTTTGGCTGTCTAGTATGCATCGCAGGGATCTTATGTTATGTTCAGTCCCTTCTTTCACTCGAAACCCAGGGATCTGGACACTCTGAAGATGGACAGACAGGCTAGTATGAATATATGCTGCTTCCTGATGCCTCTTCTTAAATGAACTCTTTTTCTCTTGATAAAACACCAGTGCTTATGGGCATTAAGTATTTCACAGCCCACAGGTGGATTTTATAAGTGACCCTTTCCTGAGTAGCTGGTAAGACTGGCTCACACAGAGTCAGTCTTCTTGTCCATCCTCTAATAACAAATCCTTCAGGAGTCTGGGTCACCATTTACATGTCTTTATTAAATGCTTTTAAACCCAAGTAACTTGTTCAGTTTTGTGTTGCCTAGATGAAATATTCTCAATCTCGAAACTTCATTTAAAATGTAAACTGTCCTCCAAAACTGGGCATTGATATGGCAGACAGTCCCTGTTCCCACAATGCACAAAAAGGGTCCTTGTAGAAGCCAGAAGTAAAATACTTCCAGGTAACGAATGCATTTACAATTATTGGAGTAGTGCTAGAGCGTCTTCCAGCAACCACAACACCAGCACACTAGTTTTATGCTGCACTGAATTGTCCCTAATGCTTCCATATATTTTATCCTATTTAAATTTTGCTATAACTCTGATAGATATTATTACTCCCTATTTTGCATATTAAGTGAATGAAGCTTAGAAAGTTTAAATGACTGTCATTCTTAACACCTGCATTAGGTTGAACTTGAAACCCGTGTTTTTAAAAAAATGTTGTGGTAAAAAAAATGACATAAAACTTTATTATTTAGTCATTTCCTGTTGGGAGCCAGTGCAGAGCCTGAACGGAAAGGTTTTGGGAGGCCTTGATGGCAAAGCCTCTGTTCCCTGGGCCTAATGGGGAGGGACTGGCCTGGGGCCTTGATGGCAAAGCCTCATGCCCCTGCCCTTTTATTTTTTATTTCCCTTGGGGGGTAATTGGGTGATTAGATATAGAAAAGGGTGTATATCAGCAAGGCCAATAGATTAATGGCCCATGATCTAAGTACCAAAGCCTTTACTGGAAGGGGCTGTTACCTCCTGTAAAGATCTGCTCACACTGTGCTTTGCTATGCTAATGCCTGTTCTTTTGCTATATAAGGCAAACAATAAAGCTATTTCGGGGCTGCTCCTATTGAGGACAGTCGGCTGACAGTTTTGTTGGTCTTTAATTCTCACCACTCAAACTCGGGGATTTCGTTCATCCAGGCTGGTTCCTGGCAATTTCCAAGTGTACAGTTTGTGTTACATATATTCCTTTTGTTGTGCAACAGATTTCCAGAACGTTTTCATCTTGCAAAATTGAAATTCTGTACCCATTAAACAACAACTCCCCATTTTTTTTCCCCCTAGTCCCTGGAGACCACCATTCTCCTTTCTGTTTCTATGAATTTTACTACCTTAAATATCTCATAAGAGTGGAATCATAAGTATTTTCTTTTTATAGCTGGCTTATTTCACTTAGCATAATGCCCTCAAGGTTCAAGTATGTGATAGCATATGACATGCTCATGATGGCACACAAAAACACACAATAACAAAAATGAACACCACTCAGCAAGATACTGCCACACATCAACACCAACACAGCAGTGAGACACCGATGTACCAAGGTTATGAAACCTTCCCAACTTGTTTGTACTGTGCTGCCAATGTAAGTGCATGGTGGCAAGTTCTCAGACTTAATCGTCAGACCTGGTACAGCTCCACCAATGACTCCTCTTTCCTCCCCACCCTTTTCCTGTAACGGCTTCCCAGATGGGAAGGAGATTTTAGACTGACTCCGTGCTACTATTCGACTCCTTGAATTTAGCCCTTATTCTTGGCAGAAAATAATTTTCATGTTTACTGTGCAAGGAGAGAGAAGACATGGAGCAGTTGGCTGCTCTCTGATCACCGTTGGAAGCTTTTCCGACTTAGATGAGTAAAGGAAGGAAGAATTACCTTATTTTGAAAGCTCATATTGATTTTCTGGTCATGACTGATACCTGTCTGTGGATAGACTTAATGGCTACAGATAAGTGAGGCTTGCTCAGTGAGCAGGAAAGAGGCTGAGAAAAAGCTTCTAAAAATAGTTTCCAAACCAACAAACAAACAACAGTGAGGCTTTCACACTGCAATTTACTGTGACCCAGCCAGCCTAGGCACTGGGGAAAACTAAAATTGTGGTCACTGGCTTCCTGATTTGTGGATGAAAGGCTCAGGATCATGTGTAGTGAAGCACAGAAATGAAATTCAATGACTGTCACTATGTGGAGTTGGCTGACGGTGAAGGGACACTCCACATAGCAGCTTTGCCACTCTGACCCTCTTAGGTGAGCCCTTGTGCTCCTACTGGGTTCCCTTTAAGACTGAGATCCTGGGCTTTGTGCAGATGATAAGCAGGAACAGTTTGGAATGTATCCTGATCACCATTCTTCTTTCCCTGCTAATGCCAGGCCTCTACTACATAATAAATGTCTGCGCCACTTCGTTTTCCTCAGTGAGCACTGCCTCACGTTTCTTTTTCTATCATGTGTCTGCCAATGAGATTGCGAGCCCTCTGCATTCAAGAACCAGGTCTCAGGCTCTCTGTACTCCCAGGATTCTCCCCAAAGCATCATATGCATAGGCAGGACTAGCTAGGTATGATCTGCTTAAGACAGCAGTAAAGGACAGAGGAGGTGGGTACTGGTGTGACATGAGGAAGGACTGAGGGAGAAGACTTAGCTGACATCGTCAGGTGCAAGGACTGTCTGGTACAAAGAACATGGCACATGATTAATAGGACAGCACATCTTATGAGGAGCTATTTAGGAGAGCACTTGCGTCAAGGAGGTCCAACATGAATAATGGGTGAGTGTTCCATGGACAGACAGAACACGGTGATGGGGAAGCGAGGAGTGAGCCACAATGAGGGACTCAAGCCGATAAAAGGCAGATGAGGGGGATTTTTCCTGGGGAGGCAGAAGCCTAGCCACTGTGTGTGGATCAAGAACAGGGTGCCAGGCCCTGAGGACTGACGGATAGATTGACAAGAACAAGCAGAGTCTCAGATTTAGAAGACCTAATGGTAGAGAGCATATTCTCTGGATTTGTGAGCTCAGTACAGTTTCCTAGACTTGATTCCATTACTAGCTGTGTTAGCTTTGGACATTTACTAAACTTCTAGGCCTCAGTTTCTTCATTTGACATATGAGAATCATAATGGCACATACTTCATAGGGTCATAGATATTAAATGACATAATCCATGTGAGCCAAAGAAGACAGTACCTGGCACATAGAAGCATTAAATAAATGTAAGGTGCTATTGGTTTTATTACAATTATTGCTATGCTTATAAGACTGAGACGTATAAAATTGTGGATAATAAACTATTTTTGAACTATAAAAACGGATGATTTCTTATAGTAAACCTAATATTAGTCAGGTTACACAGGCAGGTAATCAAGCATAAGGGTGATAGTATTATCTACCATTTATTCTATGATGTTATTTTGGCTAATCCAGGGGTCTCCAACCCCCGGGCCATGGGCCGGTACCAGTCTGTGGTCTGTTAAGAACTGGGTCATCTGTATTTACAGTCACTCCCCATCACTCTCATTGCTGCCTAAGCCCCGCTTCCTTCCTGTCAGATTCCTGGAGGCATTAGATTCTGGTAGGAGCGTGAACCCTATTGTGAACTGCAAATGCGCCTCCCTCCACCATCACCAGTTTGTGGGAAAAATGTGTCTTCCACAGAACTGGGCCCTGGTGCTGAAAAGGTTGGGGACCGCTGGGTTAATCCTTTGAAGTGCAAGACTCTTGGGGTTGATGCCATCGGCAGAGGAGAAATGTGAGTCTCAGAGAGCTAACCAGGACTGGTCGCTTTGTTGCAGGAAGCGACACCTGACGGAGGATATCAGATGCTCAGACAACTCGGATTTATTAGCCGGTGAAGCACGTGCTCCCAGCAGTTACATTTCTTTTAGTTTATATATACCTTTTCCAGTGTCCACAGGGTTCCTTTGTCTAGGGTCCTACAAGTTGGGGAGGGGGAATCTCAGTGGGACTGTTGGAGTTTCCCGAGAAATCTTGTTAGGGATATAAACCTTGTTAGAGGTTTCCCGATAAATCCTGTTACTTTTATGTTTGCCAGAATCTCCAGGAGGCCAGTCACAGATTTGTAGGGTGTAGTTAATCTGTCACCGGTGTGAGAGTCTCCAGGTGGCCCTTTTCCTCTGCTATCTTAAAATTCTTCCCCTCTCATCTTCCCAGCTAGGAACTTCTCTCTAAGTTAGATACTGGCCAGCAGACAAGAACCAACAGTGAGGAGAGCTCCCTTAGGCAATGCACTAAAATGTATTTACTATGGACAGAGAAAGGGAGTACATATTATGGAACTGATGGAGTCCCATGGTAAATTCCTATTTAAATTGGAAAAGTTGGGGAAGCCGGGATGGCTCAGTGGGTTGAGCACTCACTTTGCAGCTCCGGGGACCAAAGATCGAATCCCAGCCCCAGCCTGTGCGGACCCATGTGCTGAACTGGGGAGTTCCCCCAGCTCGGTTCTCTCTCTCTCTCTCTCTCTCTCTCTCTCTCTCTCTCTCTCCCCCATATATATATATATATATCTGTCAAAACAATAAAATAAATAAATAAATAAATCTTTAAATTGGAAAAGTCAATGCTCCTAATTATATTAATAACAATAATAGACACCTTTTATTTATTAAGGGTTTACTTTGATCCAGACATTTATATACCGTAAGCGTTTTAAGATACCAGTTCATGATCTCACAATAACTCTGTGAGAAAGAGAATATTCCTGTCCCATTTTATAGATGAAGAAACTGAGGCACAAAGGGGTCACATGGCTAGTGAGGAGCAACTGAGGACATGAACCCTGGTTCAGGATGATTGTATTCGAAGGGCTCAGCAGAAATGATGACATTTTAGAACATTATAGAAAGAGAAGGACAGGAGGGGTAGGAGTGGTAGATAGGCAATCCCGGGTCCATGGTCTCTGGCCTATGACATCTGGGTGTTTTGCCATCATTTTTAGTTTGTAAAAACTTTGACCATATGGCATGAGCAACAAGTTTAATATGGGCTTAAGAGGTCAGGACGGAAGCAGAAGCCCTGTAGAGGCCTAGCCTGGGAAACGATAGCCTTGGGTGTTTCAGCAGCCACGCACTCGAGGTCATCCTCAGATGGACCGTGCAGGTGGCCTACATGTCACCTCTGGGAAATGTCCTCTGCAACAGGCCTATGGGCCCCCTGGCTGTTTGTTCTTCTGGGAGGGAGTAGGGAGCAGGAAATTTGGGGGTCAGGCTGTAATGCATGGAAGCAGAAAAAAATTTTTAAGGATTTATTTTTATTGTTTTTGACAGAGAGACAGAGACAGAGAGAGACAGAGAGAAGCGAGAGGGCCCAGAGCAGTCTTCATAACTGTACATCCTTAGTTTTCTACATACTTTCATTCCACAGGTGGGTGTGTGGCCGCCCAGGGCAGGAAGTGGCCGGGGGCCTCCTGCATGGGAGGCATGCACCCTTAAGCTGGGGGCCTCCCACATAGGAGGCTTGACCCAGTGAGAACAGAACTGGGGGCACACCCCAGTTCGGCATATGGGTCTACAGGGGCCAGGGCCAGGATTCGATCCTCGGACCCTGGGACTGGAATGAGCGCTTAACCCAGGGAGCCATTCCAGCATCCGTCAAGAAGGAAAAGTTGAGGAGTGGCAGGACACAGACATTATTTTGATTTTCTAGATAAAGAAACTAAATTTCAATAAGTGACTTGCTCAAGAATACGTAGCCAGAAGTATACATTGGGATTTCAAAGTGAGGCTTGGCCCTAAAAGTTTGTTCATTGATATGTTATACTGATTCTCTGCTTTATGTGGGTTTCTCCTGGCCCCTGGGAGCACACTGCTGTTCTTTGGGGTGGAAGCCCTGTCTGAAGTCAGGAAGGCAGTGTGCTTGGGCCTGGTACCCGGAGGCCCCTGGAAGGATGCAGCCTGTGTTCACACTGTGGCTGCACTCTTTTCCAATGCTGCCCGAAGAAGGCCACCGCACAAAGCTCTATTGCTTTTTTAAAAATTGTTCAAAGAGAGAGACATGGAGACAGAGAGAAGGGGGAGGGCCCAAAGCCGTCCCCATAGCTGTACGTCATCAGCCCTCGACACAGACTCACTCCATGTGTGGGCGTGGGGCTGCAGGGCAGGACCCCGGCCCGGGGCCTCCTTCAGGGAAGCCCCCCTGCAGAGAACCGAACTGGGGGCAACACCCCCGTTCCGCATATGTGTCCGCATGGGCCGGGACCAAGACACAATCCCCAGATCCCGGGGCTGCGTGACCAGCGCTCAACCTGCTGAGCCATCCGGCGTCCCATGAAGCTCCTTATGCTAAGGACTCACAGAGAATCCCGGTAGGTAACTCTTATTTTTCAAAACACATAGCGTTTGTGTATCATAGCAGGCTCTATAACACAACAGCAGTGCATCGTTAGCTGTGTTGTCCTAGGTGGCCTTCTCCTGCCTTGGCAGGCCTGCCCACTTCCCATGGGAGGCTGGTCAGAGAGCCGGGCTGGGGGGA
>PVKE010019963.1:0-27949 GCA_004027555.1 Craseonycteris thonglongyai | reverse complement strand
TGTCAACTATGGAGACTGCTCTGGGCCCTCCCCCTTCTCTCTGTCTCTCTCTGTCTCTGTTTCTCTCTGTCAAAAATCAATAAAATAAATCTTTAAAACAAAAACCTGTATGTGAAGTCCCATGGTCATAAAACGATTAGACAAAATGATACAGAATGTAGATAAGACTACATTTCTGAACAGTGGACTTATGAGTGATTTAAATTTTCTATTTTATGTTATTTTTTTATTTTCTAAATTTCTTACTATATGTGCTTCTTTTGTAATCAAAGAAAAAAATATATGGTCAAATTATTTTTATTATAATTTAAGTAATAATAAACTATAAAATTTTATTAAGTTGAAGTGTTAATTTTTAAGTATTTATAATACTACTAATTGTTACATGCTTTTACTTTATTAGCTCATCTGATCTATAATGTAGGATAGATGTTTTCTCCATCTTAATATTAATTAAATATCTTAAGGAGGGGCGTAATTTCTATAAGATCCCTCAAATGCAAATAATGAGCCACTATCTGAATTCTGATTTTCTGCTATAAGATTTTCTATTAAATTTCAGAATATTTAGCCATCTGGATCAGCTCATCCATTGGCAATACCAGGTACCCTGTGTGTAAGGTACATCATTCATCATTATTGTTTCATTATTGTGAATTTGACAAATGTGTTATGTTGCCAACACTGTGTTTTTTTACTTCCCTTAACTTCATTCACTACTGTAATAATACAGGAAGAGATAGATTAGATGTTAGGAAGAACTATAAAAGCTAGGACCATTTGCAACCTCAGATGACTCTAGGGAAGTCCTTTGAGTACAGATCTTGGGGTTGTTGGTGGGCTGAGAGGAGAAAGGTACCAGTAGGTCACTAATTGTATGTGGATGTTTTGGATTTGGGTGCCATTTTATAAGGGAGAGGGCCTTGAGGGATTCTTCTAAATAGACTAAGGGCAGTAGTAACCAGGGATAGTGGTTCTGTGAGATAAATCAATGTCTTAGACTTCTTTGATGAGAAATAAAGTAAATGAATAATTAAATATGTCTTTAACCTAAATAGAATTAATAGCCCAATGCAATTGTATTTCAGATGATTTTAAGTGAAATATGTACTTCTAAAAATGCTCCTAAGGACATCAGACCCAGTAATGTCAAAACATTGGAAAACACAATTTTTAAGATAAAATAATTTACCACTGTTCCTATCCAGGAAAAAAAAAATATGGAGGAGGTTCTTATAAATAAAATTATAGCATCCTCTTAGTGGAGCTGAGAAAAACACAGTTAAAGGAAAAACCTATAATCTGGGTCATAGAAAATCTCTTAGAACAAAAGAGAACCTTAATGAAAAAACATGCCATGAATTCAGAGCAAACTGAATTATTAAAATCATGGGCAGATGTAGACTAGATAAAATACACCAGGCTCCAACATTGAAGCAACATGACTCTGCTCTATAACAGAAGATACATCAAACTCAGAGCCACTTTTTCAACCCACTATGTCTCAAATGTTTAAAAGACGGAATAATTAGGAATGAAATTTGCACATTAACATATGTGGACCTCATCAGTCTTGGTCAATTTAGGGGAGCAAGTCTTTTTCCAAATCCAGTGAGCTGGAATCTAGGTAGCAAAATTTCCTCCTTTTATTGTCACAATTTCCCCTTGTTCGCTCACTACAATTTTATGTACATTGCAGAGAAAATGACAGACTATGGATAAGCCAAACAGAAACAAACATTCTACCTAGAAAATAAAATCTCCTGAATGTGATTAAATTGCACAATGTCCTAAATGCTACAATGAGTGTCTGATGGTCTCCTGAAGTGTCAGAGCAGGCAATAGTATGGCCATCCCATGCTGCTTCTTCGCTGGTGGATGACAAGGAACACTGCAGTCTCCTCTAAGTATTTTGAACACAGAATTAAAAGTATCTACAGGGGGAGAAAAGAAGAAGGAAGTATATGGCCAGCTAGGATTGAACCAAGGCACTTGTATTAAAAACTGAAAGACAGTGATAGTCAAGATAAGAAGAGGGATCCAGGAGTAGAGCAATGTAGTTAAGTTAGAAGCTCACTATGCTGGATTTCTGACCAATGCCAGCCACTGATGCTTTGGTAGAATTGAAATTCTGTCTCTTAATTGGGAACCAGAAAGTGTGGATGAGGTGACAGAATGGACCTCTTCTGTGAGCCTGGACGCCTGGAAGTGCAAGGTTCTGAAAAATAATTGTAACTTCGTTTTTAGCGTAAAGGTAAGTTTCTATGTCCACCCAATATACTACAGAATTCTATGGAAATGAAATTGATTCCTTTGATTCCCACACCACGTAACTCACACTTTGGTAGAATATCAGATTTGCTCTCTGTGAAGAGAGAGAGAGAGAGAGAGAGAGAGAGATACAGAGAGAGAACTGAACTGGGGGAACTCCCCAGTTCAGCGTATGGTTCCGCACAGACTGGGGCCGGGATTCGATCCTTCGTCCCCAGCGCTGCAAAGTGAGCGCTTAACCCACTGAGCCATCCTGGCTTCCCCACACACCACCTACTTTATTGAGACTTTTATATCAGTTGAAATAGAATTCTTCCACTCCTCTCAACTTCTTCCTTGGGAAGCTAGCCGCGCTATTAAAAGTGTCAAGTTTACAGGAATTGCTGGTCTTCCCTTAATGACACACACCAATTTCTGAATACCAGTTGTGTGCCCATCACTGGGCTATGGGTGACCTTGACCACGAACTCATGAAGTCTACACAACAACCTTCTGAAGTGTGTGTTCTATCCTCAGTGTATGGAGGAGGGGCCTGAGGATCACAAGAGTTGGGCCACTTGACTAGCCATGAGCAGTGAATTAGTATTTGAGCCAGGCCCACCTGGCCACAAAGTTTAGGCCTTCCGTCTTTCTACATAGTTGTTACCTTGAAGAAAGCGATCCTCCTGCCCCTGGTCTTGGAGGTGTTAGCAATTAGTAATGAACCCACAGGCCTAAGTATGTTAGAATAGGAGAGTGCATGTGTGCATGTGTGTGTGCACATGTGTGCATGTGGGTATGATAGATTCTATTCAAATAGCCTTTTACTGTGGAGAAAGTCACAGAAACATTTCCTGTATTTAATTTTTCTTTATGTGTCTAATATACTCATTTTGGAATTAGCACTTCAAAATATTTTGTATGCCAGAGATGTGCTTTTTTGAAAACAGAGCCACCCAATTCTGTTCCCAAATTAGTCTCCTATGAGAAAGATTTTAGAGGTCATGGAGAAATGAGACAGATCGAACGGTGTGGATTCCAGACTTTGTGGTGACTCTGAATTCAGACCAGCTTAATTATCAGACAATTTGTTACTCTAACATTGCTATGAAACATTTCTTTCTTATTCATCAAGCTAATAGGAATTTTTCCCCTTGTTGCTATATACAATCCAGCTACAAATAGCTAGATGGCAATGCCACCCAAATTAACTTATAGGCAGAGTGATTTCTGCCAAAGAAGACAGTATTGCAAACATTTCTGGTTTTGCTCCAAAATCAACCCTAATGATTTACAGATGAGAGATAATTTTGAGAGTAGCTAAAGTTGTTAGTAATAGGAGTTTGCTAAAGAATCTTGATTAAATTAAAATTCCAGAAAAATAAAAGCAGCATTTTTATTCCCATATTTCTGATTTTTGCTAAATGCCAACATGAATTACTCAGACCCTGTGATAAACATGCAACAGCTGGGATAATGTGAGGTCGTCTGGGCAAATCAAGAGCTCAGTTGGGACAGCCAGGATGACTCAGCAGGTCGAGCGCTCGCTTTGCAGCCCCAGCGTTGGAGGACCAAGTCCCAGACCCAGCCTGTGCGGGCCCATGTGATGAACTGAGGTGTATTTCCCATCCCAGTTTGGTTCCCTCCAGGGCATGTCCCTCATGTGGGAGACTCCCCTGTTCTCAGGGGCGCACGTTCCGTGCAGGATACCCACTTCCCATGTGGGAGGCCCTCTGCCTGGTTCCCTCCTAATGCAGCCCCGTGACCACCTGTGGAATGAAATTATGTCAAAAACCGATGACATATAACTATGGAGACTGCTCTGGGCCCTTGGTCTTCTCTCTGTCTGTCAAAAACAATAAAATAAGTCTTAAAAAAATGCCTCCTAAGTTTAATAATAGGAATATATAGCTTTCTATGTGCTCTCAGGCACTGAGGCCCATTTGATTTTATACTTCAGTGCAGTACTTAAAAATCCAGAAGATGGTAGAGAGGATAATAAGAACTTTAAAAAATATATATAGATTGGAATCTTCTACAAGAAAGTGTGGCTTGGGCTGATATGTCTGACTTGGATTTTTTAAGAACCCAAACAGAAGAGACCAGTCACCCCCATTTTTCTACTTTCATCATGAGTATGAAGATGAGGAACAGGAGGACGAGAAAGATGGTAATGATGACAACCTGTGACATACGTGCTCTATATTATCTGTTAATCCATGACTTGTCCTTTGCATTATAATTAATCGCCTAGCATGGATTAATAGTAGGCTATGTAAAATGACTCATCATAAATTCCAGGACTCTTTCTTATGGGCAGCTACATAATAACTACAGTGAAATTTTCTTCTTTTTTCCTTCAGAAAATGCATGAAATTGGGGATACCAGGGTAGCTCAGCGGTTGAGAGCTTGCCTTGCTTTTGCGAGGTCTGCGTTTGATTCCCAGCTCCAGCCAGTGCAAACCCAGATCCTGAACTGGAGTACAACTGGTAATTGCTGGGATGTCTCAGCAGTGAAGGTTCTTGCCTCCCACACGGGAGGCCCCTGGTTTTGTTCTCACCCTGCATGGCCCCACATCCACCTGTGTAGAATGAAACTATGCCACAACTAATGATGTACAACTATGGAGACTGCTCTGGGCCCTCTCTCCTTCTCTGCATCTCTCTTTTTCTCCATCTTTCTCACTTGCTCTCAAACAGTAAAATAAAAATTAAAAAAAAGAGAGTGAGAATGCATGAAACTATACTATTGCTTACCCATACACAATAAAACCGGGGACAAAATTTGCTAAGCAAAATCACACTGGAAACCTGGATTGTATACCCCAAAAAGCCTATGACCAACCCCATTACTTGCTTTCTCATTTGGAAAGAATTTCTGTGAAAGATGAACGTGAGGTATTTTCACACATGCTGCATTTGACACACGAAGATGCTCTCTATTTAGCAATAGAAAAGGGACTAAAGAAAACTGGGATTCATATTTAGAACTTCCTTCTGGGTCCAACAACAGAAGCAGCATTTATGAATCTGCCTGTCACATTTCTAAAGCACATTGGATTTTCAACATCACAGCGAAGTCTGATAACCTGTTACATTTAGAAGTGGCTCCACTTTATAAAAGCTCTTTGCATACACCTTTTGATACCTCTGTTGTCATTATTGCCTGGCATTGTATCAGTCTTTTCCTAGACATGAGGGAGATTTCTAGAAGGTAACATAATATCAAAAACAGAAAACTTAAGTCTGTAATTTATAAATTAGCACCATGCTTAAGTTTTGAATCTTTTACCTCCCTTCTAGGCTTTCTATGTTTTGAAAGAATGCTCCAGAAGGCTTTGCTTATGGTTATGCAATTAATGTTGACCTCTCGATGAAAAGGTGAGTAGTACTCACTGTAAGATCACACTTACAGTGATTATATAGAGGAAATGTGTGAGAACACACGGAGTTTGAATTTACTCTCAACCTAAAATACATCGAATGCGTCATCTAAATTTAAAATACATAGGGTATAACACTACAAAATGCAATCCATTGGACATGACCTCCAATGAACTTTGGAAATTTTGGATGTATTCAAAGGAACATAAGGGCCACTGGAGTCTACTTTTATTAAAGCATTAGGTAGTCCGTATGTTTTCGTTTCTCTATTTTGCTTTCTGCACAATGCAGCATGAGTTATTGCATCCTTCATGGGGAAAAAAGTCACCATATTAA
Source organism: Craseonycteris thonglongyai (assembly GCA_004027555.1). Classification (NCBI taxonomy): domain Eukaryota; kingdom Metazoa; phylum Chordata; class Mammalia; order Chiroptera; family Craseonycteridae; genus Craseonycteris; species Craseonycteris thonglongyai. The sequence continues at coordinate 21,979 of PVKE010019963.1, read as the reverse complement.
TCTTTTTTTTTAATAAAGCCCAAGAACAGTAATCAAAGAAATACTCAAAGAAAGAAAAAATTGGATTATTTTTGTTATACAACCAATGAGAATTGACAAATTGGGTGGATAAAGGCTTTCAATGAAGAGAACTATTAATTTCCGTAGCTCCTCTAACTTCTATAAGCTGGGAAAATTTGGATTTAGAAAAAAAAAACACACATAAAAAAAAACAGTAGAATTTAATATAACCAAGTAGTTAATGTATGAAGATTTGCAAACAACACTTAGACAAATGGAGTACTATTGAACCAATTAATAGCTACAGAAAATGTAGGGGAAAAATGTGAAATTCTTTAAAGAGGATCCTGAAATGGAAAATGATAAGACTAATAGGCTCAATTTTAACAGAATGTTCTTAGAAGGAGTTTTAGGCGTATGATTTGAGTTCAGTTTCTATGTGCCTGAGACTTGGAGGTTAAGGGGTGTCATCAGCAGGGAGTAGTGGACCATTGGAGAGCACTAAAGAAAGTGGCATTAAGTTAGCGCCTCCTCTTCAGGAGCTCATGAAAATTCTCTGTGTGCTCAATTACAACCTGAGACAAGGCTGTGCCTGCTATTCATACAGAGGTACTTTATTAATATTTATGAATCAGAGTCTGTGTAGCCTGGTGTCCCCAAGAGCTGAGCAATGCCAAGATTTCACCCTGGAGCAGCAGTCCTGGTGGAAATTTCCATCCTCACCCTGGTGTGGGAGAAGGAAGCCTGAGGCATCTGGTTCTTGCTAGAATGGGGAATATTTTTTCAAAATGGGGACCATCCATGTTTCTCTACCTTTGGAACACGTGAGTACCCTCTGTCCTCTATAGCCTGACTTTGTCCTCATGACCCCTTTACCATCAGCTAGGAGCTGTCCACGTGTGAGCTCTAAAGTAGCAGCATCTTCTAGAAGACTTTTCTGGGCCTCTGGTCGGTCTGCCCACTGACTCCAGCAACAGTGAGCAGCTTCATTCAGACAGGCTTGGGTTCAGAGGCCCACGTTGCTATTCACTAGCTGTGTGATCTTTGGTTAGCTGCTGGCGCTGTCCATGCCACTGTCTCATCTGCTCATTCCCAGGCTGCACAGGTGCCAGGATGTCTGATCCCAGCAGACATCCACTGAACTCAGATGAAGTAAACCCAACCAGACAAAAAAGCTTTCTAACTAGCGGGCATTCAAAGCAAGAATAAAATAGAATCCTTAGCTCCCAAGTGCCACGAGACCACAGTGGTGGACAGAAAACGTGGAGAATGTGCTAAATGCCACATGTCAAGCCTAAAGCAAGGGAGGGACAGCAGCACCTAGTTTGAGGAAAGGAGTACTGGATGAACACCCATGAGACTAGGATGTCCTGCAGGGCTGGGATCTGAATGCAAAGTGGCTGTAGCAACAGGAAAGACTGAACTATGTATCATATATGTGTCAGATACTTTATTTCATATGTGTGATGTCATTTAATTCTCAGGACATGTGAGGTTGGGGCCAATAATCTCTCCATACTACAGGAGAGATAGTGGAAGCGGGGTTTCATAGAGTACATGAATGTTCCATATGTGGTAAAGAGCAACAGCAGAATTGGAACCCAGAGCTGTTCCCCAAAAGAGCAGAGCTCTATTTTTTTTTCCCTAAAGAGTTATTTTATTGTTTGAGAGAGAGAGAGAGAGAAAGAGAGAGAGAGAGAGGAGGGCCCAGAGCCGTCTTCATAGCTGGACATCATTAGTTGTGACATGGTTTCATTCCACACAGGTGGATGTGGAGCTGCCCAGGGTAGACGCCGAACCCAGGGTTCTCTGCATGGGAGGTGAGAACCTTCGCTGCCCAGCCAAACTGATGGTGACCAGTTGCGCTGCAGTTCAGCATATGGGTTTGCATGGACCAGGCCAAGAAAGTGAACCCCTGGCCTCATGATTGTGAGGCAAGCACTCAACGGCTATTCCAGCATCCCAAGTGCAGAGCTTTTCACCAGCACACTGGAGCGCTCCTTTGCACGTGGAGCGCCAATCCTATCGGGTTCTGTCTGTGCTGACAGTGCACAAAGAGCTGCGACACAGAGTAGAATAATATGAGGTGATGACCCCAGGAACTACAATTCAGTTACTTTGTAATCGGGGAGGAGAGCGTGGTATGGTCCAGAGAGGAGCCCACGACTGCACACCTGCATGTGGCACGGAGCATCAGCAGAGCCTCCCTCCAGCTGCGGGTACGTTGTCAGCCCAGTGGGAGGACAGAGACCTCCAAAAACCATAGGCAGGCCTGTCAGTCCAAAGCACCATGAGAGTAACACACCTCATTACAATGAAGAGGTCGAGTGGTGAAAAGGGAAGAAGAATTAAGATGGGGTTTCTTTTTCAAAATTGTATCTTAGACCAAGATTTGCACAGCTTTGGAAGCTGAGTCACCCAGAGTTAAATGATTTGCCCAAGGTCATATAGAAAATCAGTAGCAAGAATAAGTGCAACTCAGAATCCTGAAAGTCATACTTTAAAGGCAGCCCACAATGACTCAATCTCCTGAACAATTTCTGTGTGTGAATTCAAAGGCTTGATGCCCAGCAAGACTGGTCCTTGTTACGTGGACACCCATGAACTCAATGTAAAGTTGCTTGGTAGGTGTATGATATCTTTGAACTTCCACAGTTAGGATTTCTTCCCAAACTTTATGTCCATATGATGATCAGAATATTGAAAAGTGCTTCTTTCGCGTTTTTCAGGTTTTGTTCATACTCAATCCAGATGCTAAGGAAGCAATGGTTTAAAAAGAGGAGCCACCCCCATACCTCTCCCTCTCTGCTTGGTTAGAAAAGGACAGAGGGGCCACTTATCATGGCCACTTCAGTTTATGAGATAGTCCCTCCTGCAAACCCCCAGAGCTAAGCTGATTCGGGAAGTTAAAGGCGTTGGAACACAAACCCGGGGATTGTGTCATTGCCTTTGGAGACAGGAAGGAGCAGCGAGTGAGCCCTGTGGAGAAGTGGTGGGATTGTGCTCTGTGTGTTCAGCAGGCTGTGTGCTCTGGATTTACACTGTCCTAATTTCTTGGGTCCAATAGTCTGTCATTGCAAGGTGTCCTGGATGGATTTCAATAGGAAAGTGACACTTGATATTTTATTCACGATGGCTTTCAGCTGCTTCCGCCTGCTACTGCCCTTCCATAAATTATCACCACAGTGACATTCTGGCTGACCCAACCCCCTTGGTCTTGGCTCTGTGCAGATGTATAAATCTAACAAATGTCTGTACAGCTTTAATCATCCTTTCCTATTACTTACAGAGCACAGCGTTTCTAAGTGGCTTTATTTTACATTATCTTTAATGTTTTGTCAAAGAAGCAAAAAGCCTGTGTGAACTGAGGACCTAGCAGCAATCTGTGGCCCAGCTTCTATTTCTGAATTGACAGGGTCATCGTGGTTAGGTGGACTTGATCTTTGAATATAATTGTGTGTGTGGTTCTTTTCTTTTCTTCTTCTTCTTCTTCTTCTTCTTCTTCTACTTCTTCTTCTTCTTCTTTTTCTTCTTCTTCTTCCTCCTCCTCCTCCTCTTCCTCCTCTTCCTCCTCTTCCTTTTCTTGTATCTGTAATAAGGATATAATCATAAAAAGTGTATTACTCAGGCAATTATTTAAATAAGTTTACACCAAAATAATTTTCTGGTGTTTGTAGACTGCTTGGCTTTCAGAGTGACATGGACTATAAATTTATTTAAATGTAATGATTAGTTGTTTCATAATGTCAATGTTATTTGGCCAATAATGTCCCCTAAAACAAGAATACTACAAATGAAGCAGTCTGTTCCTCTTCTCTCATTCTGTTGTTAACACTAAGTTTTGTTTAAGGCTTGTGAATATTTTGTCAATAGATTTCAAATCCTGTTGGTTCTTTCCCACTACCAATGTGAATTACCAATCCGTTATCCTGGTCATTCTAATGAACAGTGACCACATTTATTAATGGAAGGTTTTCAGCTCTCTGAACCCTCCTTAAATACCTGCCTTAGAAATCATTGTCACTTGAACTATATACACAGATATAGTTAGAATTTCTAAGATAGCAAATATTATGGAAGCCATTTTAAGTGCAATTAACACGTGTGCTTTCTGAATAGGGAAGGAGAAAAACATTTAAAAGTGTATAAGCAGGCCTGAAGACCTTCTTCCATCAAAAGAGTAAACGCTGTTCAGACTTCCACAACGATTTTGTTACCATATTTTAAATACAGGAGAACCACGTCGCTGCATAATGATAGATGCTGAATTCAACCTCAGAGGAAAGTCAGCCTCTTCCTGGGAGGGTTGAATTAGGCTCACTGTTCTCTTTTTTTTCATTTGCATTAGTCAGTGGAAAAATCCAAAGTGGCATAATGGAATAAGTTATCTTTTATCAAATCTGACTTTAAAATTCAGGTTATGTAAAACACGGAATCACATAGGAAATTCAATCAGAACCTCCAGTCACATTTTGTACTCTGTTCTCAAGCAACTGAACACTCTGTTGAGCCTTGCCTGGGAGCGAGTCCCAGATTCGCCCTTCTTGGCTAGAACACCTTTGCCAGTAACTTCCACTAGGGGAAGCTCTGAGCACGTCAGTGCTTCCTTCACAGGCAAACCGTGAGATGCAGAAGATAGGGCAAAGACGGCAGGGGAAGCCAGCCAAATGTCCTGCAATCACTTCCACAGAGTTTAAGGAGACCAGGTTTCTTTAGGATCATTACACCATCATTTCACTACTAGTATAAGATGTAGAGCTGAGTAACTACATAAACAGCACTTGGAACTAAAACCTTCCAGAAACTAACTCTTTATTTTATTTTTATTTATTTATTAAATTTTATTGTTAGATTTATTGGGGTGACATTGATTGGTAACAATTAGATAGTTTCCGGATGTACAAGTCCACATCACATCACTAACTCTTTAAAGGAGAAAACTCACTTGCTGCTTGAGAACTCCAGTCCCCGATTTTGCTTCCACATCCCTCATCTGCAGGTTAGTGAAAACTATTCCCATTCATTTCCTAGTTCACCTTGGCTTTACACACACACACACACACACACACACACACACACACTCCTGTAAATGATAAATTTGACGTCTGTAGAAAGACAGTCACCTAATTGCACAGCGAGGCAGAAGAAAGCCTTGCAAATGGTATACAATTTTCAAAGTGTTCCAAGCCTTAGGCAAAAGTCTTTCAACTGTGTCTAAAACTGAATGATAAAATATGTTGTACAAATTATCTGTGAACAGGAAACATGTGGTAGTGGCAGGGGACTGAAATGTAACACTTGTAAAGAAATAGGAACTGCCAGTCATTTAGACCCTTTTCTTTCTTTCTTTCTCTCTTTTTTTAGTTGCAGACTTCGTCATATTTTTTTCTACCAGCCGTTGAAGTTCAAGTTTATTATAAGACTCTTATCAGATCGCACAGGGCCAATTGCAGCTTTATTTTAAAAACAACAATAAAAGAAACAGATGAGGCTGAAGGTTTGGTTTTGCCCAAGCTCTCCCTCTTGGTAAGACTCTAAAATCTCTCTTCTCTGTTGTTTGGAGCCTGGTGGTTTGGTTGTGGAATTTTGAAAAACACTGAAAATCTTCTGCAATAAGAAAGATGCAAAGCTCAGGCGGTCACGTGTTGAATAAACGGTTTTCTAGCCTTCATTTTTACAAAGGCGAAGGTACTACTTAATCTTTGCTAAACAAAAGGCAGAGGGGCTTCTTCCACTGGGAAGTGTTTTTTTTCCTCACTGACCATGTTCCTCTTGAAATGAATTGTTGAAATTTTCTCTTTCAAAGAACCATCCATTCCTCCTCACAGAAACCAATCCCAATTGCCTGTGATCCTTACTGATGGAACTCTGATTAACCTCTACTGTTTATCACCTGGTCTTTTCAACTCTTGATGAGCTCACAGCCACTGCACATGTATTCCAACCTTATGCAACTATCTGAGGAAAGGTGAAGTATTAGGGAATTTCATATTTACAGATAAAGGAAAAGAGAGGGACATCTGTTCTACTACATTTGTTTTCTATCACGGAGTTACTCAGCTTTCATCTCATTGCTCATTGGCACTCTCATTTTAGCTTGTCTTCTAGCACATAACTGATGACATTAAAAATAGCATACTTGATATTCTGCAAGGTGCATAGACCTGCCTCCGTAAGACTGGGATGGATCCTGAATAAAATGTCTTGGAATAGTTGTCAAAAATGTGAGAGGAGCAAATAGCTTAATTGGTAACCGAATCTCAATCAGCAGCAAAATCAGTGAATTGAAAGTCTATTTCTAGTAGAAACGTGTGGCTATATTAGAAGAGCATGAGCTGCCCAGTCAGACAGATACCTTCCATTCCCGGAGCTAGACATTTTCTTGATCTGCTCTGAGAAGGAAAATTCTCCTTCCTCCTTTCCCTCCTGCTCTTCCTTTCTTCCTCCCTTCTTCCTTCCATTTCTTTTCATTCTACAAGTGATTGAACACTTTCTCTGTGCCAGTCACAGAAAGGAGTGGTGGTTTGAAGGAGAATAAGGGATGGTCTGTCTCAGGAGTTCATGAAATAAGTTCACAGAAAGAATCACAGCGCCAGCTCTCCCTTCCCAATGCACGAGAGTGTGCGTCTTGTAATCACCGCTCCAGAGTTGTGAATTTTAGCGTTGCTGCAGTATTGCTTCAGAATTCCAGTCTCCATCGGAGTTCCCTGAATTTTAGCATGTTACTTGGAGGACATATGTTTCTCCTTCTTTCTCTCTGCATTATACAATCATTCTTATCTTTCTGCTTTCTTAGTCTGTTTTTTAAAACTCCTTCTCTCTACTATGTTCCTTTATACTTAGCTCTGCCTTCCATTCCTTTTTTTTTTAAGATTCATCTTATTGTTTGAGAGGTGTGTGTGTGTGTGTGTGTGTGTGTGTGTGTGTGTGTGTGAGAGAGAGAGAGAGAGAGAGAGAGAGAGAGAAGGGGGAAGGCCCAGAGCAGTCTCCATAGTCTATGTCCTTAGTTGTGACATGGTTTCATTCCACACAGGTGGATGTGGGGCTTCACTGGGTGGAACCAAACCAGAGGCCTCCAGTATGGGAGGCAAAAACCCTCACCACTGAGCCATCCTAGAGGCTACCAGCTGCATCACAGTTCAGCAGGTATGTGATTGGGCTGGCTCTGGGAATTGCACCCCGGACCTCACGATTGCGAGGCAAGTGCTCAACTTCTGAGCTATCCCAGCATCCCCCTTTTATTTCTTATAAGTCCACAACATATAGCCATCTTATAATAAAATATCTGCTAATACCAATGGTTTCTCATTCAGATTATTTACACATTTCAGTATATGTTATACCTGTATTTTTTCATCATTCTCCTGACTGCAAACAAGAGCAAGAATTATATCATATGTAGCAGACTCTCCACTAACCAGAGCTTAAGCAACCAGCACTCTCAAGCAACTGGTTGAATTTATTTACATTTACTTGGTATCTACCAATCCCCATGGTCACTGATTCACTGTGAGTCTACTGAGCTACGTACGCTTTTTAAAAAACTCGAGAGCATTAATGATAGCACACGCATTGTCTGAGTACTTAACTGTCTGCCAGACAATGTGCTAAGCTCTTTCCATGTATAAAATCATTTATTTATTTTTTATTTTTTTATTTTTTAAAGTTTTATTTATTTATTTATTTATTTATTTTTGACAGAGAGAGAGAGAGAGAGAGAGAGAGAGAGAGAGAGAGAGAGAGAGAGAGAGAGAGAGATACAGAGACAGAGACAGAGAGAGAACTGAACTGGGGGAGCTCCCCAGTTCAGCACATGGTTCCGCACGGGCCGGGGCCAGGACTCGATCCTAGGTCCCCGGCGCTGCAAAGTGAGTGCTCAACCCACTGAGCCATCCGGCTTCCCCTATAAAATCATTTAATACTCACAATAATCTTATGACACTGAGTGTTAAGATTCCCCAGATTTTTCTGGTAAGGACACTAAAGACATGGCTTTTAAAGTTAAATTGTCAAGCAGGCAAAATCTAACTTTGAACCCACGTACCTTGGCTCCAGAGGCCATCCACTTTTCTGCTGAGCACCTAGGGCGTGTTCAATAACCATCTGCTCATGCAAATTGAATGGGAGACAATTTGCAAGTGTGAGAACCATTGAGAAGCCTGTTATAGGCCTTGGGTAGTGAACAGGGCAGGTCGGGAGTGTAATTTTTCCCCATATAAGTGGTTTTGGAAGTTTGGTGTATTTAAGCCTCGTGCTTCATAGGCAGGTTATGCCGTGTGCGTGGATGAGTCTGGGAAAGAGGGGGTAGATGAGGTAGGCAAATGGGCTTGGCTATGGTTCTCTGGTTCCAAAAAGAGTAAGGAAATATAATGAAATAGCCCATTTTTGTTACCAGGCATTTCAAATCTATGTAACAAATTTCAGTTTCTTTCTAAGTTCTGTTATCTTGTTGAGATGTTTCCTTCTGACATTCCTCCCTCCTTCCTTCTTTCTCTTGCCCCATCCATCCTCACTGGAGCCACAGGACTGAAGGGAAATCAGAAATAGGACAAGGCCCCATTGTCAGAATAACCTCACACAGAATAACCTGCTGGTGTGAATGTGAAAAAACTACCATTGGTTTTTCATGGCCACATATAGAAAATGCTGTACAGTGCATAGATGATGTAATGTAGAATTGTACACCTGGAAACTATATTGCCAACCATTGTCAGCCCAATAAATTTAACAATAAAAAAAAGAAAATGCTGTTATTTATGAACGTGAAACCAGGGGCTTGGTAAATCGGGCAGGGCATTGTATAAGGGAAACTAAAAATCAAACCTGTGCCCTTTGTGAGTTGATAATCTCAGAAAAGAGATTGGCACTTGCAGTTGGCCCCAAGGTCATTCTGTACAAACCACATGAAATTTCCATCCAGTCTGCATTTTCATCACGTAAATAGCTGTTGATATCCTACAAGAGCAAGGCAGTAGATATGGTATGACTGATTCCTGGATTTTTTGCTCATGACCATACCAGCCAATCACACATAAAGCCGTCTGGTGCGTACACTGTGAAAAGCCTCCCCTGCTGACAGACGATGGCGACCTTGTGTCTTGCTGACTGGAAGCCATGGTCTTCTCCTCTACAGCTCTGGCCATGAACATATAGTCAACCCATCTTCCACGCCACTGTCACCAATCTTTTATTTTGCCACTTTTAGTGGGGTTTGCATCTACTCTGTTTAACCATTTCTCCCCCTGGCCCTTGTATTATCTGTAATTACTCCCTCCTCTTGACTTTACTTTCTCTATTTGTAGCTTGTTTTATCACAGGTATCTTCAATCCTACACTGTTTTTTTGTTTTGCTTTTTGGATCCCAGTCTATCAGGCTTCTCTTAGCTTTCCTATTTCGCCATCCAGCCTATTTCCCCTGGGTGACAACAGCTTCATCTTCCCAAAGCCTTAGTGTCCCTGCTGTTCTCTCTTCTCAACAGAATACACCCTCCACCCCAGACCAAATCATTTCCGGGCTGATGAACAACTCTGAACAAAAGCACATACCACTTGTAGTACCACCTGTCCCTGGTCAACTTTCTCATTCCAACGTTCCATGGTTCCTCTGGGATGTCTTTCCATCATCTCCCTATCATTCCCAGCAGTTGCTGTCTTTATATCTGATTGCAAAGAGAATACTCAGACTTGGATTTTCTCAGCCTCACAACCCTATACCTACAAACATATTTATATAAGATATCCTCGACCTTCCACTCCTTGACCTCCCCACACCCCCACGCATGACTTATTCTTGTCTTTTTCCTTCCTCCTTACCCTCCTTCCTCTCTTTTCATACTTCTTTTTGCTCCAGATTCAGGGAAAAAGTACTTTCTATATTTGTTGTGAACTTTCATGCCTTCTTCAAGAACCAGCTCCTCTCTTTTAAAGATTTTCAACTTCCTCTTTTCTACTACGAAATGCCCATCAATATACAATCATGCTCAAGTATCTCCTTTCATTAAGAAGTATTATTTGTCTTGCGTCTTTTGTAGCCATTCATTTACCTTCTCCCTCTCCTCTTTGTAGCCAGACCTCCTACAAGGGTAGCCTGCCTTAGCAGTTGCTTCTGTCTCATGCCTTTAATTCACTGAAATCCACCTTCTGTCCCTGTATTTCTCCAGGACTGCCCTTTTCAAAACCAATAATAATTTCCAGATGCAGGATCTTTTGGACGCTTTTCAGTCCTCACGCTTATCTGATCGCTTGGCAACATTTGCTTTGCTATTCTTGAATTTCACTGCTCTTTTTGCTTCTAAGACAATAAGGTCTCATGGTTTTCCTCTTTCATCCTGGTTATACCTTCTCACTGTCTTCATTGGCTAGAATTCTTCATACCACCACTAAATTCGAGGGTTTACTAATAGTCCCCTTAAATTTCTTTTCATGCCACCTACTCTCTGTAGACCACTTTATCTATGTCCTGCTCCTTAAAACCCAAGGCCTTTCATGTTTATATCTCTAGGCCAAATTGTTTCCAATGTTAAGACTGATGTTAACTGCTTACTCTGTATAAACCAAGAGAACTAGGCTTATTCTGTATAGGTAACTCAATATATCCAAACTTGATTCATTTTCCTCCCACAAAAACATAGAGTCCCCTTTCTCTTCCTTCCCTTTTTGAGTGGTTCTCCCACCCAGTCAGTTGCCTGATCTAGAAACAAAGAATGTATCATAAGTTCCAACTTTTTCTAAAACCACAGAACTATTTCCTTGCCAAGTCTTAGCACTTCTAGTTCCTACATTTCCTGAATTCATCTTCCCCACCCCCTCTGCCAGGGCCTCTATTTACATGATTGTTTCTTACATAGAGAGGGTAGGAAAGGCCAACCATTCCATGAGCCCATAGTTCTCTCTTCCCTTTGCCCCATGGTTCCTCTGCTACAACCCTGTCCTCCTCTTCCCTCCCTATTGTGATCCTGCTCAGGCAATGCCTTCTTCGTAATGCATGACCTAGATCCCTCAAGCTGCCATCCCCCTGTCAGTCTTTCTATGACATTTCTTTGTCTTCTAGTAGACCACCTTTATCCTCTTGTATTATTAATACCTATCGATTTCCTCCCAAACTAGACTGTGAGCTCCATACTGGCAAGATTTTTGTGATTTGTTGTTGTTACGATTTATCCAGTACTCTTAGTATGTGTTATGGTGCTGGTCACATGTTTTCTGAATGAATACAAGAAATAATAAATAGTTTAACATTTCCAAAGAGACTAAATCCTTCCTCATAGCTATCTGCTACCATCGTATTATACTTATTTAGTGGATAAACAGAGTTATTGCATAGTATATTGTAGGGGTGTCAAACTGGTGGCCCGCGGGCCACATGCAGCCCCCGAGGTAATTTTTTGTGGCCCACGATGCTCTGAAATAAAATAAAAATAGAAAAAATTGTTATGAAGAAAATAGCGCTTAGGGGAGATCAAGGCAACACCGTACACACAATTCCCTCGTTAACTCTTTAACTACTGAAGACGAGGATACACGTGGCCCAGTGCCTTTCCTGGGGGCCTGTGGGCATGTATAAACATGCTGACTCAGTTCTGGAGACATTCATAAATGTGATGTGGCCCACGTGAATCTTGCCTGTTGCACCAAACGACCCTTGTTTTAATTGAGTTTGACACCCCTGGTATATTGGAAAGAGCACTGATTAACTTTGAAGAGAACTAGGCTAGTCCTGGTAATGAGGAATGTGACCTTGGGCAAGAGATAGCCTTTCTGGGTTTCTGTTTTCTTACCTCTATCATTGGAGAATATAATTACATGATATAAAAGGATAATTCCAACTGTAAATTATTATTTTCTAAAATGCCACCTGTTAAAACTTTAAACGAGGTCATTCTTAGCCTTGGATCTTTGGTTAAGGTTCAGGATGGGTAGATAGGGTGTCTATAAACTGTTTGAAATTGTATTCCAATGCTTGTTTTTGTTGTCATTTACTGTAGAAGAGATTACTAATTGATAACTAATATGTATTATCTTTTATTCTTTATTAATAGATTATACAAAGTTTTATTTGGTCACATGGCCACCCAGATAAGTATTAATATATTCCCCAGTCTCCCTTGCAGCTGAATGTGACAAAATGACTAGGTTCTGTTTGACCAAATCAATAAAAATGTGAGCAAAATTGATATATATGGGCAGCTTCTTTGTTACCTATGCCTGTCATCCATTCTTTCTTCGCTTTCCTCAGGGTAGGACATAAACATGCTGATGTTGAACCAGTTTTGGCCAAGAAGGGCAATGCCCTAACAGTTGACAGATCAATAAATCAAAAGGAAGCCAGGTCACTAAATGACCGTGTGGTTGAAACTATACTCTTGTCATCCTAAAATTTTCTGTTAAGAGAAATTTAGGCCTTCTACTTTGTATAAACCATTGTTATATTTAGTGTTTAATAAAACATTGAGCCAATATCTTGCCTAGTACATTTGTACATGTGCATTTCTGGAAAGAGATCCTATAGATTTCACTAAATTTGGAAAGGTTTCTATGACCACCTACAGTGTTTAATTAAAGATGGCCACGTATCCTTGACAGACCTCCCACTGAGAAATGAGTTTATGTCCATTTTCCTTGAACTTGAGTAGATTCTTTGACTGTTTTGCCAAATGGAATATTGCAAAGTGAAGTTGTACCAGCTTCCTCTTCTTGTATTTTGGAAGATTGAGTTTTGGAACCCTACTTCCCTGTTATCAGGAAGCCCAAACAACCCAGGGAGAGGTCTGGGTAGAGAGGCTCTGAGGACCCATTTTTATTTCCTTTAAAACTCACACAAATACAATGAGGAATAGGCCATTGTCCTGTATTACAGATGAGAAAAATGAAGAAGGAGTTTAAGTAACTTGCCTAAAGCTACTATTAGGAAGTGGTAGATTTCAACTTTGAACACTGGTAGCCTAATGTATTTTATTTCTATTTTGTGGCTATCCATTGAAAGTCACAGGTAAACTTAAAAATATTGTATTGTGATTTAGCAAGCTGTTCCACCTAGCCAAGAGACCATTGAGAAATGAAACTTTGCAATCTTGATAAAAATTATTACGTCTTGATTTTTTACCTATCTTTTCTTAAATGTGTGTACTTTAAAGTATCTTGCATTTGCTTTGCATTCTAAAATGTGCAGCTCATGTGCTATATTTATTGAAGGTATATGCCTGACAGTCTTATTCCTAAGTCACCACCACCCTTCCTGCACAAGAATCTGACTGTTCCATGGTTGCTTGTGCGCCTCCTGGAGCTTCTGCTGGGACATGCGCAGTTAATGCCTGGACATGACCCCTGCATGCGATTCATGCACAGTTATGTGCACAGTCAATCTGCTTGTCTGAACTGACAGCCTCACACCCAAGCTTCCACTGCTCAGCAGGTATCCAGCAAACCAGATGTCAAGTGCATATTATATGGGAGCCATAGAGATGCTCTTGTAGTATGTATGGTCCAGGCTTCAGTTTAGTGCAACTTGTCGAATTGTTTTATTTCTGTACCACAAATGCCAGGTTGTGAGACATTTTTTAAAAAGAAAATCTGCATAGAAATCTATTTAGGCTTTCACGTTCTGAATGAAAATTCCATGGACTATGGTTGGGATAACATTTGGAGGCTAGGCAAGAGAGTATGGGAGTCGGCTCCCTAAACAAGGTGAAAAGTAGGGCAGCATTGTCGATCTCAGCCAAGTCAACTTGATGGGAGAGGAGATAAAAACTCCACTTGTGAGCTCCACGACATCTCCAAAGGTGGCTGGGCAGACTAGTGACATTGGGGCACAAGGCAGTGTCAAGGAAGAGTTCTCTCTCCTTCATCTGGAGAATTACAAACATCCACAACAGGTCATTCTACACACTCTCATTTGCTCTCTAGGGCTTTCCAACCCAGTATTTCCCATTAGGCCACAAGTGGTAGTTTGCTTATTTGAAAAATGCAGTGGAATTCTTTCTAAATTCCTTTGTATTTACAAGTTAATCTTTCATGAATAGGGTGTCTTTATTGCATGATGGTTAAAAACTAGGTCTCTGCATTAGACACAGAGGGGTAAGAACAGTGGTTCTGAAACTCTATTAGTAAAAGTCTTTGGGCAAGTCAAAGAATGCAGTTTTCACACGTGTAAGATGGAGACACTACTGCGTGTTCAACTGTTTCGCCAATGAACTGAGATAATGTGTGCACTATGCTTAGCCCCGTGCTTGCACAGAAGCAGCAATGACCTATTATGCATTGCAAATAATATTGATATTGCAATAATAATAATTATTATGGATTCTGATTCATTATAGCTCTTTCATCAACTCTCTTACAAAACAGAACATATACTGGGTTACAAGTAAATGCTATATTTGCCACAGTCACTGACTTTATCTGTTGATCCCTCAGTTTTCCATCAGGCACCCACAGCCATACTTGGCTATTGACATGGTGACATCCCATCTAACCTGTATTTTTGAGTCAAGCTGGGGCAAGCACACACATTCAGGAGGTTCAGAGCCAGCAGCCACTTGTAGGGTGTGGACCAATTGTGGATGCCGTAGATTGGGCATTTGGTCTTAGATTAGTCTAGGTGTCCACAAGATCACTAGCTTCCCTTATACCTAACAGGCCACCACTTTTACTTGCCCCTGAGAATCTTGCTATTATCATAGCCTTGTCTCAATATCCAGTTTGTGTATGTCTAGCACTTACTTATCCATCTCCATCTGGGGCACAATCCCCACTGTCCTATGGACTGAGCTCTTGAAACTATTTAAAATCCTAAGAGTTCACTTGACTTTCAATATCATTTATTACCTCATTTACATGCTTTCACTCCAGCCTTCTTTGGAAGCTTATTGGCGAATTCCTTAGCAAGTCCTACCTATTTTTTCAGCTTTCCCTAAGTATTGTCATGGTCAGTGATCTTTTGCTTGTTAGTATTTCACTTAGGTATGGATTATATTTCCCTTGGTGTGTAATTTATCTCCTTTGTAAGTGGAGACCACCTCTGGCTTCTTTTGAATCCTCCATTTGTCTGTCCTATGTATAATATCCATTAATGTATAGATTGATTCAATCATAGAATAAAGAAATAACTTTCTATATTCTCATATCTATTGTCAAAAAGTTAGTATTTTAGAGAATGCATATGTTTTAGCTAAAAGAATGCTAACCTTAGAAATCTAGGACCTTCGTTGAAAATTAAGTTCTTCCACATACTCATCCTTTATAGAAAGTTAAACTTCTGGCTCTCAGTTTCTCATTTTTAAATAGAGATAATGTATCTACCTAATATTGATTTCTTGAGAATTAAAAACAATAATTTATGTGGAAATGCTTTGTAAAGAACAATGTTATTATCACTGGGAATTCTGTATTTTATTAGAAATAGTGTGCAAGATGAATTTGTCATACCTTTATTATGATTCTATTACCAAAATTCTTATATCATAACCAGGTAATGTTTAGTGTTGAGTGAATCGTTTTGCTTCCAGCATTTGTGAGCCTTTTTGGTCCTCATTTGCAGAGATGTATTATTGACTCAATGTTGTTAACCGTTGATGGCCAGTCAGTGGAGAAGGTGATCAAGACTGTCATATGGCCAAATTCAGATCACACAGAGGAAAAGGAAATAACAGAAATTTCTGACTTCAAACACTGGAATGGAAGAAGAAAAAATTCTTAAAAAAAAAAAAAAAGAAAAGAAAAGATAGTTAAGTACAATTCATTGGTTCCACTCAGATCAAACCTGCATTCCCGTCTTCGGTGCTTGAGTTGAGCTCCCACTCCCCACTCCCTGTGGGTGGGCTCTGGCAGGCAGCGAACTCTGCTAATTTAGAAGCCCCTAGATGGTATTGTAAACAGAAAATGAAAGAGGCTGGATTTGACTTTGATTTTTCTCTTGAATCAGTTACTTTTAAAAAGTCAATTACTTCTAGTGAATATTTGTCTTTCCTGTTCTGCAAATAATTTATTTAAATAGTTCTTAAGAAGTAGCTCTTCGGAATCTTGTTAAGGAGGATGCTTTGAACTTCTAAGGTACAGGGTTCCTTTATTAGTCATATGTGCCACATCCCTAATCAGATACTTTACACGGAGTCTTCTGGGCTCTCTGGTCAGGCAGTTCTGCTAAAAGATGATGAGCGGCTTGCTCTCTCAACGGGTATGGCAGGGTTACAAGCATCGTGCGCCACTTACCTGGCCTCTTTCAAACACTTTGGGCAAAGCCTTGAATTAACATTGTTGCTCAAGTAAAAATATTATAAATTCTGCAAACTTCATGAAGAGGCATTAGGCTGATCAACAGAGCTGGTGGGATTTTCCTGTTGATGGAGACAGGGAGCTATCTGAAGATACAGCAATGTCACCTGCATCATGTCAAAGTGTTTGGCAGAAGGTACATGGTACATGCTTGTTAAATTATTGATTACATGGACAGACTCTAGCTCTGCTCATGGTATTTAAATCCTGCTTATGACATTATTGCCAGCCAAGTGCTTGTTCAGCCTATTCTAGAACACTTCCAGTGATAGGGAAGTCTCCACCTCTGGACAGAGCAGACAGAACTGAGCTGACTCAAAACTAAAGCTCTAATTTTTGCATTCCTGTTCTGCCTCTTGCAACCGTGATTGCATGTACCTTTTCCCACCTTCTTTTTAAAAAAAGATTTATTTTATTGTTTTTGACAGAGAGAGAGAGAGAGAGACAGAGCCAGAGACAGAGAGAGTCAGAGAGAGAAGCAGGAGGGCCCAGAGCAATCTCCATAGTTGTACCTCATCAATTTTCAACATAGTTTCATCCCACACAGGTGGGTGGGGGGCCGTGCAGGGCAGGAACCAGCCAGCAGGAACTGAACTGGGGGTCTCCTACATGGGAAGCACACCCCAGCTCAGCATATGGGTCTGCATGCGCTGGGTCAGGACTCAACCCTTGGACCCCTGGGTTGCAAGGCAAGTGCTCAACCTGCTGAGCCATCCCAGCATCCCCAATTTCCCCACCTTCTTCAAGCAACATGGTCTAAGTACTCTCTTCTTAACACTTATCCCACTCTATCAAAGTTTTCCCCAGGAAAGGTTTTGACAAGCCCTCCAGTCTGGGGCATGTTACTTTCTCTTGGAGTCATTTGCATTATATCAGAGCATACGTTTTTAATATATATATATATATATCATCTCAAAAGTAAAACTTCAGGCTTCTATCAATGACTGGCAGAGAATTTCTCCATTCTTTCCTTGTCAGCTGCCAGGTTTCCAGGACCCTCAAATCATATCTTGTGGCAACTGTCTTACAACCCTGTGCAGATTTGAAGGGAAAGTATATGCAAACATCATAGTGTCCCAGCTTCAAGATTAGCAAACTCTCCCTTATTTCTTCCCAGGTATTTCACATTGCCATCTCTAGTTTTACCAGTAGCAAAATATTGTCCAAATTCGGCATGGTTACATTTTTTTTTTTCCAGTAAGTATTTTTTGTGATTTTGGAAAGAAAGGAGATGTTGGGCTGTCTCATTGCTAAAATACTCTGTCTAAATTTTGGTGCTTTTGTCCCCACCCCCCAATAGAAACATTTTATATTAAGGGAACTGTTTTGTGGGCACTGTAATCAATCCTAAAGAAGGGCCCTCACTTTGAGGGGTCAGCCAGCTCATTTGACTGAAAGCAGGTCTTAGAGCCATAGCCAGGCCCAGGGCCGGCAACTCGCAGAAGCCCTGAGCGTACGCCTGGGTAATGAACATTTACAAAACAGGTCCTGCTGGCTCCCTGACCTTGTGAGACTTGCTGCAGTCTGGGAAGGGCTTGAATTGATTTTTGTCCCTGCTCAAAGATCTTTAGAATATACCAACAGAGCAAGAAAGTGTTAGAATTAAAGGGAGAATGCACCTATTGCTCTTGTGGCCAGATTGGTTTTAATAGGCATACCTTTCCTTTTGAAAGCCAGTCGAGGCCTTTGTAAATAGAAGTCTTGCACGAGACAAGAGGGGATCCTGCTATTATTTCCTTGGGGGAAAATGCTGAATGAATGTATTCTGTTTACAACGAGTTGCTTCAATCCCAAGACAAATACACATATAGCAAAGTAGCAGTGGGAACAGCAAAATGAAAGCGTGAAGTTGACAGTTAGGTGGGAAGAACAGAGATTGCTCCAAAGGAGAAAAGACGGGCTGCAGATTATCAGGGCACTTACGGATACACTGGCACTAGCAAGATCAGAGTCAAAGATATGAATAGAGGAAAAGGAGGACCATGATCATCTGAGCAGAGGGTGTAATGAACCTGAAAGCCCTTTTCGACTTGCCATGGTGAGTATTTCAACGGGAGGGACGTAGGCAACACACTTCCATCCTTTGCATAGTGAGTGCCTAGGATCATTAGGACCCAAAGCAGAAGAATGAAAATAATTTGACAAAATGCCCAGAGGCACCACATGATATAAAGCATGACATTTTTCACACATGTGGAGGCTTGTTTCAAAATGGGCATTGCTTCTAAAAAGGAGAGCTTTAAAAATGTAAATACAGAGTCAACTTTGAGCTCCCTTAGCTAATGCAGTTATAGAGGATATGCAAGAGAAGTACTTTTTTATTCAAGGCACATAATCAAAAGCATATATGGGTGGCTCTGGAGAGCAGTGTGTGTGTGTGTGTGTGTGTGTGTGTGTGTGTGTGTGTGTGTGTGTGCATGTGTGCATGTATGCGTATGCAGATTTGGTGCTCTGTGCATTTCTTACCATTAAAATGTATTTGTCTTGTATGAATACAGTATAGGAGGACTGGAGAAACAGAGCATTAGTCCTGATTTCTAGTTTTCGTGCTGCTGCTGCCTTGCTGTGTGACCCTGGAGAAGTCAGATAACCTCTCTGACTGTCACTGACAAAATGGAGAAATTGGTCTTGCTGTCCCTTTGAGGTACTTCATAGCTATAAATGGTGATGATTTTATGAGATTGAAGGTTCAAGTATATTCCATGCATGATAATAAAATTTAGCATATGCATTAGACCTGGAGGACAGATGAAAACAACCCAGTAAGGACAAGGAAAATAAGTGCTTGGGAACCAAAAAGTCAATCATTTGAACTCAGAAACAGACATTGATGGTAGGTTTGAAGATTCCTGCTGTGGATATTCATTTTGTGTGCCCAGAGGCTGGGACCTGGCACAGGTGGGCGGGGGGTGGGGGCTGCCCCTGAGTAGTGAATTGTTGTGGCACTGTGGGTCTCAGCCCCAGCTTTGGCCAGTCCCCTCCTTAAAGCCTGAATTGCAATGTGAGGCCAAGTCCTTTGCCCTGTTGGGCTAGTCAGTGCCCTTAACCATGGGCCCACCAGACCCCCTGTGCTAGTGCAGCCCAAGGGCTGGGAAAAACGAAAGGAGCTTTATGGAGATGTGGAGAAATCACCAGGTTGGCAAATGACATTGGTACAGCCACATTCTACAAAAAAAAAAGTTATTAAAAAAAATTGTAATAGATGCAATATTTTGCAACTAGAAAGAGTGTCTTTTAATCCTCTTCACATCATGTTTCTTTCAGCTGTCTAGAGCCAAGGCTGAGCTTTAACATTCATGGTTCCCGGCAGCAGCTGAGAGAAACAAAAGCCATTACTCTTGAAAAGCCTTGCAGCTCACTTCCTTGCCTTTCTGGAGAAAGTAGTGACTCTAAGAGTCAAGTTTTGGGGAGAAAGGAAGGGATTTTACCTAAATGACAAAAATCCACACAATGAGGGAAAACTAGTGAATTTCGCCTTTGGGTTTTACTGTTAGGTTCAGGACAGAGGCACTCAAAACTGGGACTAGATGAAGGGAGAGATGGAGAAGAAAGAGGGCCCAGATGGGTCCACCTGAATCTCCCCTCCTGAGTCCCCTATAGGTCTCCTGTGAATAGCAGGTTAGTGTCTGCACAACCAGGTCTTTTGCCCATTTCTAACCGAGTTGTTCATTTTCTTATTGTTGAAATTTAAGAGTGCTAAGTATAGTTTGAATGAGTCCTTCGTCAGATGTGTCTTATGCAAATATTTTCTCCCAGTCTGTGCTTTGTCTTATTCGCTTGATATTGACTTTTGCAGAGCAGAAATTGTTAATTTTAATAAAATGCAGTTTATTTATTTTTTTCTTTCATATATTATACTTTTGGCATTGTATTTAAAGCTTACCATCCTATCCAGGGCCACCTAAATGTTCTCTGATGAAATCTAGGAATATTATAGTTTTGCATTTTACATGAAGGTGATTTATTGTGAAAGGTATAAAGTTAGAATCTATGTTTATTTATTTATTTATTTATTTGCATTTGGATGTCTAGTTGTTCCAGCATCATTTGTTGAAAATACTATGTTGCTCTATTGTATTGCCTTTGCTACTTTAAGATTAATTTATTATGTTTATGTGAGTAAATTTCTGAGTTCTCTATTCTGCTCTGTTAATCTTTTGTCTATTATTCCTCTAATACCACACTGTCTTAATTAGGAAGTCTTAAAGTCACGTAGTGTCAGTCTTCCAATTTTCTCCCATTAGTATTGTGTCGGCTGTTCTGGGTCTTTTGCCTTCACATAAACATTAGAATCAGTTTGTCAATATCCATAATATAACTTGTTGGGATATTGATTGGATTTACATGAATCTGAAGATCAAGTTATGAAGAACCAAAATGTTGACAATATTGTCTTCCTATATAGCAGGGGTGGCCAACAAGTCATTCGCGATCGACCGGTCGATCGAGAGGCCAATTTTGGTCGATCGTCGATTGCTTGCAATGTCTGGGGTGGAATTCCATGTAGCATGGACTTTGAAGCGATTGTAGCTCTAATAACTCGAGCGGCGCCGCTGCGGGGCCCAGCTGATTTGAAGTGTCAAATTATAACATACAATCCTAAGAAATCGACAAAATGGGGTATCAGAGTTTATACTCTAGCTAACTCGAAAACTGGCTACATTTGCTGCATTTTGCCATATTATGGATCACTCACAACAGAGCTCTTGGTCAGACCCGATTTACCTGTTTCATCAAGAATTCTGATACACTTATACAAAATGTTGTTGGAGAAAATTCCAGGTGCTCAGGGGCACCATGTGTACACAGATCGCTACTATACTAGTTATGTCTTAGCCCAAGAACTAGCCAAATTGAAATGCAATATCTCTGTAATGATCTTAACGAACAGGAAGGAATTCCCCAAGGAAATAAAAAAGCCAAATTTTTCGAAAAAATCCATGGTCGCGTATCGATGGGGTAACACCTTACTTTTAGGGTGGAAAGATAAGAGGATTGTCACTTGTTTGACTATGAGGGGTGACACAGGAATGTCGACAGTCAAAAGGATTACACGAGGCGGTGTGGAAATAATGGTCAAGAAACCCAATATTGTTTTGAATTATATAAAATATATGGGTGGTGTTGATCGGGCGGACCAATATGCATCAAGGTATTGCTTTCTGTGAAAATCGCTTAAATGGTGGCGTAAGCTTTTTTGGGGGGGCATGGAAATTTGCCTGATCAATTCCTACATTCTGTATAAACTAGAAAAGACCAAAAAAGGGGAAAAGCCACTCAGCCATTTGCAATTTCTAAAAACACTTGTTGAGCAATTGAGAGGATCATATCGCCAGCATCGTGAGCAAGCGTCTACGTCGCATTCCGATGAAATCCGACTAAATGGGAAGCTTCACATAGTACTACAAGGGCCAAAAAGGGACTGCAAGGTTTGCTGTGACCGTAACATGCCTGGAGGTAGGCGGGAAGCAACGTATTACTGTGATACATGTCCTGATAAACCTAGGATGCATCTTGGGCATTGTTTTATGAAATATCACACAAAAACTAATTACAGAGTGTAATATTTATCAAATTTTGTTGTTTTCGATATAAAAATAAATACATTGGTGAAATTTTATTATTTGTATACGTTTGTTTGTTTATAAATGATTTTAAAGTACTTGTAAAATGTTTCCACAATTTGGCCGAAATCGTCTCGAGTGGCTGG
>PVKE010019962.1:0-27928 GCA_004027555.1 Craseonycteris thonglongyai | reverse complement strand
CCCCGCCTGTCTCCCCGCCTGTCTCCCCGCCCGTCTCCCATCATGAAGTGCAGTTGCAAGCCTTCTGGAAATTAGAGCAAGTACTTGAACAAGCAGCGTGTTCCTTGTGAGAAAAGCTAGTGGTTCCCCAGCGAACGCCCAAACCGGGGTCAGAGGGCGCGAGACAGCGAGGTTGTGGGTCAGGAGTCACTGTTTGGGGGCACAGCTTTGCTGGCCATAGGAGCACAAGCCGACCCCTGAGCCAGACTTTCCTCATCTGTAAAGTACACGGAGCGCCCCTCCCTGCCTCTGCACTCCAACACCAAGCTGTGTGCGTGCAAGCCCAGGGCCCCGAGGCCTCGGTGACCTGCACTCCCCACACGCTCTTTCCGATGTGTAATGGGGGTGGAAATCCACGGTCACTTTTGTCCTCTGTTTGGTCTTCCCACCCAAGCCCTATGGCCCAGCAGGCTGCTTAACACACACCTGCCTGTGGGCCTTGGGCGACACAGAGGCCACACGTGTGTGTCCTGCTGCAGCTCTGTGGGGATGAGGGAAGCACAGGCCGGGCACCTCACACACTGATGCTTTTCACAGCGTCATCCTTACGGGTTTTACAAGGCGCAGCCGTCTGGGGTGATAGCGTGTAACAAATACGGACACTTCCTCAGACCCCCAGGAAATCGGTGACACGTTCACTTCAAGGGTTTGGTCCCGGGAAGTGTCCCCCAAAATGGGGGAAGCAAATGGAATGAAGTCCCTCCGCTGCGAGGCTTCTCGCGCGGCCAGGCTCTCCCCGGCTCCTCCCAGTGGCGGCCCCATCTGTCTCTGTGAGCTCTTGACCTTGTTACCCTTACACGCAGGTGTTCTAAGCAGGTCCTTTTCATCACCCTGGTTTTGGAAATACGCTTTCCAGACGGGAGTTACAAATAGCTGCTCACTCAGGGGTGTCTATTGATACGTGTCAGGTGTTCAGAAGGGTTGGGAACACAGCTGTCCTTCGCCGAATGGGAATGGATGTGTGGGTGACAGCTCTGGAGGACCTTGTTTTCACATGAAGCAGGAGACATTCCTCTTTACAGGTGGGGAAACTGAGGCTCAGCCATGCTGGGACGAGAGCCCCGGTGTGAGACACCCCCAGCCCAGGGGCCTCGTCCTCTGTTGTGCTGTCTGACTCCAGACCTCAGTTGGGAGCCATTTCTGTCTGATTTCTGCTTTGGCCAGAAAAAAAAAAAAAGCCTGCATTTCCTTCAAACAAATTCTTTTTGGAGGAGTTTCGAATTCCAATTTTACTCTTCCGTTGACCTGTCTGCTTGAGTGATCTCGACTTCGCCTTGTATATCTCCCACCATTGCGTCTGTTACCGCAGATAGATGAAGCTACCCCCACCCCGGTCCCGTGCTGGCCTCGGACCTGGACGTACACTCTTGTGACCGCGACATGGGCCCTAGTACCTGAGCCGGAACACAGCCGAACTCGAGGACAGAACAGTTCTGAGTGTCCCTTGCGGGGGAACATGTCGGGATTGGTCATCCACAAGCTCACTGATGGGCGCGTGCTGCGGTTCCAGTGATCGCTTCAGGGAATGTCTCCTGCCAAGTCCAAGTTCAGGTCCCGGAATTGTCAGAGGCTCTGTGTTTATTTGAGGTTTAGTTGGTAAGAAGAAAATTCCATTTCCTGTCACTTGCTTTTCCGGAAAAACTAATCATTTTCCTCTCTGGAAAACAACAGCAACAAAAAAAGCTAGGCTTGCCCTTGACCACGATATTACTTACCATTGTTCAGTCATCTGAAAAATTTGTGGAGTTTGAATGTAAAGTTCTTTCTCACTCTTCTTCTCTTGTTTTCTAATTCTATTGCTATCCCTTTTCATTTTCTCTGAAGGTTTGAATGAAAACAGTATACTATGAAAGGCCACAAGGAAAAAAAGAAATGAAATTTCAAGATGGTCATTTTTCAGTATATGTTTTATAACATCAAGTATCAGTTTTCCCTAGCAATTAGTTTGGCATTAATTTACTGGAAACATTAGGGGAAGCCGGGATAAACTGGCGATTGAGCGCTTGCCTTGCAGGTGTGAAATTCAGGGATCAGTTCCCGGCCCCGGCCCATGCAAACCCCATATGCTGAGATGTGGTGCAACTGGTAACCACCAGGATGGCGGCAAAGGTTCTCACCTGCCATGTGGGAGGCCCCTGTTCAGTTCACAGCTAATGATGTACAACTATGGAGGCTGCTCTGGGCCCTTCTCTCTCTCTCTCTCTCTCTCTCTCTCTCTCTCTCTCTCTCTCTCTCTCTCTCTCTCTCTCTCTCTCTCCCCTCCTTCTTCTTTTCTCACCTTCTCTCAAAAACAATAAAATAAATCTTAAAAAAGGAAAAAAGAAAAATAGAAACATTAAATGAGGTTCCCCTTTGAGTAAACTTACAGTTTTCATCCTCTCTCTCCATTTCTTCCCTCATCTGGACCACAGCTCCTTGCACACAATAATGTCCCTTTACCCCAAGCCAAAGGAAAAGATGAGAATGTTTTTCTCCCAGATCTGTGACCCTGAGAGTTTTGACCAGCACATAAGGAGACATCTATACTCAGATAAGAATGCCTGCAAAGCTGGGCTTGTCTTTGAAATGTGTTTTGTCTGTGTTTGGACCCACCTACAAATCTGAGGGAAGAGAGGAGATAGTTAAAATTGGACTGAGTTCTTGGGGTTTGTTTGGTTGGTTTGGTTTGGTTTTTTGGCCTTCAGTTTAATAAAAAAAGAAATTCACTATCTTCAGTGGCTTTAAAGATTTATGACTTCCAGTGAAACATTGTCTCTCCTTATGTAGACAGGCTGTGGTCGAGTGGGTGTATGAATAGATGAGACTCTTTTTTTGGCACAATCAGGACCTCAATTTATTAAGATCTATCCTTTCTTCAAGTTCCTCCTACCTACACGATTCCACAGTCTTTTGGGGACACCCATCTGGCAAAACTGGCAGCAGCGATGCCCCCAGCTCTGCTTCTGGGGGTGCTGCATCTGGGTGGCTGAGGCCTGTGACAGAGACCCACGCACCTAGGAAAACTGGTGTCCTTATGAATTACTCATCACCACCCTCCAAGGGGCCCAGACTGCACACCTGCCCGACTTCCCATCTCTTCTCATTTCTGTCTATTCCTAGTTTTCCAAGCCTACACCTGTCCTCCAACTTCAACTCTCCAATTCCCCTTCTCACTCCCAAGAAACAAGCTCACCTCCCCTTCACAGAAAAGACAGGAGCCATTCGATAGGATCTCCTCTCACCTGCCTGTCACACGTCAAAACCAACCTCTGTCTATACACTTTCTTTTCTTACGACATCAGCCATTCTTTCTCAGTGAAATTCTATGACAGGGCTTTTAAGCGTGCTTACCTCTGAAGAACACAACAGCCACCACATAAATACAACCGCCCGGGGACCTCACAACCCTCCATCAGTCACCTTCCCTTTTGTAGCCAGACTTTTCAGAGAACCTGACTCATCCTTGCTGTCTGGACCACTGTCCTTGAACCCAAAGTCTCTCCCCCAACTTAGGTCAGCCGTGACCACCAGACCCCGAACCCCACTCGACTGCGTTCTGTCCTCTCCTGGGTGTGTTCCACGCATCCTGTGTCACTGCTGACTGCGCCCTCCCTCTTGTTGCGGCTCCTCTCATGGCCGTGCCCGACTCAGCACTCTCTGGGGCTCCTCCCACGTCTCCAGCCAGTCCCTGTGAAGCGCTTCTGTCTCCATCCACTAACTGCTGAAGTCTGCTCATAATCTATCCAGGGCCCACTTCTCCTCTTTCTGCTCTGCTCTATGTCCCTAAGTGATTCCATCTGCACCATCGGGTTAAAATGACATGGGAACAGAGGTGAGTCCTGTGAGGTTCCAGACATGCGGCTCACTTACCTTCACTCACAGAATACCTTCAGGACACACCTTCACCCATAGATTACCTTCAGGATACACCTTCACCCACAGATTACCTTCAGGATGCACCTTCAGCCGTAGGTTACCTTCAGGACACACTTCACCCATAGATTACGTTCAGGACGCTCCACCGTCAACATGGTCGAAACCCAACACGGGACCTGAACCCGGTCTGGGACCCTTCTGTTCTCTTATGCCGACCGGAATCTCTGACATTTTCTTGCATATTCTAACCCCCATTCGGCTACTACGAAATCATCTCTGGAGGTCTTCTACCTTCAGAATGTACGTGCAGGATAAATAGGTTAGAATGTTCTGATAGCTATTATTTGATTTACGTATTTTTTCAAGAGCCACATAGCTCTTTCACCTCCAGCATGCTGAAACAAGAAAGAATTATAATTGGGAACTGATGTACGTGCAATATACCACCCAGGGTCAAGGATTTTTTGACAAAATAAAAGGCAATTACATGCCAGGAAATACTTTCTTTTTGTAAAAGAGAAACATGATTAGTTGGCATTGTTCTTGTTAACTTCTCAAGGTCAGAGCCACTGAATGACACAGAACTGAGACACCTTAAAGGGCTACAAGCTTCACCAAGGATTTCAAAAGCCCCAAATGGATGAATGTCTTCATCGCTTCGATGCGTACCTCTCTCAAATGTGGCGGCATTGAGAAGCAGAGCTTGAAAGTTAACTTTCTGGTTATGCAATACTTCACCTGGGCATCACCGCTGTGTTGAATTTCTCAAGAAATCTACATAAGAGATATCACTTAACGTATTTAAAAACAGTGTCTTTAGTTCTAAGCAGAAGGCACAGCCGAGTTAGGTGAACAGTTGGCCTTGTTCTCTTCTGGTCTAGACTGTTTGTACTCCAGTAAAGCCAGACATTCTTATTCTTTTTTAAGTTTTATTTTATTGTTTTTGACAGAAAGAGAAACACAGAGAGAAGGCTGCCCAGAGCAGCCTCCACAGTTGTACGTCATTAGTTTTCTACATGGTTTCACTCCACAGGTGGGCGGGGGCTGCACAGGGTGGGAACTGGGCCGGGGGCTCCCACATGGGAAGCACACCCAGTTCAGCATATGGGTCCACACAGGCCAGGGCTGGGATTTGATCCTCAGTCCCCAGGGCTGCAGAGTTAACATGCTGAGCCATCCAGCGTCCCCGAGAGATGTTCTGCTGCAAAACCTCCTGAGAATGCAGAACTAAATGCATTGGGACACGGACTGTCTGAGAAAATGGCAGCTATGATTTTGCAGATAAACCTGGTACCTGTGTTGAGTGCTCCATCTGCACAAGTGCTTTCCCAAGCGGCCTGCCTCCCTCTGCCGAAGCCCAAGGCAACCCCTAGCAACCAGTGCTGGGAATGACTGACCACTCACCTGACAACAGGTGACATCGCAGGAAACCGGCAAACAGTCTCCCGGAATGACCGGTGAGCGACTCCGTCCATTTCATGGATCTCGTTTGTGTGATTCTTCTCCCTGCTGCTCCCTTTGCAAAAAGAAAACCTTTCCCGCAGTAACTTCCCGCCCCAGCGCTTGAGTACACTTGTTTGGGGAGCTCTGGGCATGTGGCGTGTGAGCCAGGAGAGAACGGCGGGCACGCGGCAGCGCGAGTAGATGGCCTCGGCGACCGTGTGCAGCGTCCGCCGCTCTCAGCGTGTAAGGAGCACACTGAGCGCTTCCTGCTGGGCACGGCGGGGACCTTGCACCACCTGTGACACCATCCAGAGAACGTGACAGACACACCAGCTTCCAAGCCCTGCAAGCCCAGCACACCCTTCACATTCGTTTTCAGGGGATGCATAGGGGCCCCCGCAGTCTTCTCTCCGGAGCACGTCTGTGCTGAGTCCGAGACGACATTACGAAGCCACGTCACCCACTTGGCCAACCGCCCGTGGGGTGGTTTGCTCGTCACCGCTGGAAATTGCTTTCTCCCCCTCTTTGTGTCTTGGCGGGACCTCTCGTTCTAAGAAGGGACGTGGTCTCGCCCTCCATTTCCACACGCGGCCGCGACACAGGAGGGAAGTTTTTCAAAGAACGCTTTCCCATTTCTGGCACCACGAAGAGGAAAAGCAGAAGGACTGACGTTTCCTGCCACACACGTGCCCGTGTGCCCACGACGGGCCTCCCCCGGGAGACAGGAAGAGACCCGGGGAAGCACCCATGGCCTCTTTGGTCTGAAGTAGGCCCAGCTCCTCAGGTCAAAGCCATCCTCTCCTCCTGCCCAGCGGCTCCTGTGAGTTGTCTCAGGCTGGAGCGTGGGACAGCTGCAGATTCGGGGAGCGGCCATGCAGGGCCATGGGCGACAACAGTCCCCTTGTACTATTACCATCGTGTTTATATGACTAGCCTTGGAGAATTATTTGGACAGTCTGTTCAAAGCGAAATAAGAGAAAAATAATCTCTTCAGGGAGACGTGTGCGCACGTGCACGCATTCACGCAAGTGTGCATGCCACACACGCCAAGTTTGAACATGCAAGAGACACGCCACATGCATTCGAAGTGGTTACATGGGTCCCCAGTAGGAACTGTTACAGCTGGTGGCTCCATTCGCAGGACTTTTAAGTAAGGTGACCCACCGTGGTCCGCAGGTGCATGTCCGCGAGCCTCGCATCATTTTAACAGCTGGCTCAAGTGAGTCTTGGCAAACCTAATGCTTGGTAGCTACTTGGCCTCGGAAGGTGTTTTATCAGCGTGCCCTCTGTAGTTGCTACGTAGCCGGCAGCATCGCGTGGGGTGTTGTAAGACTAAGGGACTCAATGATTGGAGCACATCGGCCATCTGCCCGGTCAGGCCGTCCCGGGTCGGGGGCTGCGGGTCAGAAGGAGGCAGACATGGTGATGTTTCTTCATCGGAGGCCCCCTTCCCGGGGTGCTGAGCCGATCGCCGGACCTGTGATTGTATATAAAACCGGAAGTCTGGTTGTTATATACACTTTCTGGTTGGTTGGTTTTCACGTTCGCTCAAAAAACAACCTTCAGGCGAAGCTGGGATGGCTCAGTGGGTTACGCGCTTGCCTTGAAGCCCCGGGGACCAAGGGTCAAATTCCGGCCCCGGCCCATGTGGACCCACATGCTGAACTGGGGTGTAGCCCCCAGTTCAGTTCTTGCCGGGGCCTATGCAGGAGGCTCCCGGCCCAGTTCCTGCCCTGCGCAGCCCCGCGCCCACCTGTGGAGTGAAACTATATGGAAAACAATGTCAACTATGGAGACTGCTCTGGGCCCTCCCCCTTCTCTCTGTCTCTCTCTGTCAATAACAATAAAAATAAATCTTTAAAAAAAATAAAGATTTAAGGAAGGCAATCTTTGGGGGTCACAGTGCACAAGAGCTGTGGGAAGCTTCGGGAAGGGCCCTGGGATGGGGCGGCCTCCCCACCCCCTCCTTCCTCCCTCATTCAGGACTTGCTTTTCTCCAGGTATTTGCATGACCAGCCTAGCATTCAGCTGCTTTTCTCCGGGAGTTTCACGCAAATGTAGGAACTGGAGCTTCTGGGCTTGTTGGAAGCCGCTCCTCCTTGTCGTAACGCACTTGCTGGGTATGCTGTGGGCAATGGTCCCTCCTGGTCAGACCCTGAAAATACGCAGTAAGGATTTGAGACTTAGTCCCAACTCTATGGGGGAAAACGCACTGTTCCTTCCTGAGTCGCAACAGCCCCGTTCTTCCCCACGGTGTCTCTCACCTCCACATTCCAGTCCCTCACTTCCGACATCCCCAGGTCAACTGTGCGGGCAGTTTTCCCCACTGGACACCAGCTGGGGTCCTAGGAGTCCCGTGGGCTCTGTGGGAGTCGGCTCCCACAGGCAAAGGGCTCCGTCACACACAGCTGTCCCAGCCCAGGTTGTCACGGGTGCTTCCAGAAGACCTGGAGCGCCCATACCCCCTCCTCACCTTGGGTTTGTTCGCCAGAGGGGTTGTCAGAAGTCGGGGAAACATGTTTACCTGTTTATTAAAAGACACAGACAAGCAACCAGATGAAGACACGGGGGGCGAGGTCTGGGGGGGCCCGAGTATGGCTGGGGTGCATCCCCCTCCCCATGGGCGGGCATGTGTGTGCCCATCTGGATGCTCTCAGAAGCCCCTACTTTGGGGGTCTTGACATAGGCGTGACTGATTGTTGCCTCCATTTCCCGCCCACGTCCCCTCTGAGGAGGGTGGAGGTGGGGCTGAGAATTCCAAGCTTCTGATCCTGGCGGGGCCTCTGGTGACCAGCCCCACCCAGGAACGATGCTCCTAGACCTCCATCACTTAGGAATTTACACGGGTGTCAGGCCCCAGCTGGGCTGTGGGGAGAGGGTACAGACCAATGTATATGTTTCCTGTTCTCTCACACCTACCATAGGTGTTTGTCAGTTGGGGAAAAAAGCCAGAAAATCGAACCTCGTTCACCTCTCCCCTTTCCTCTCCCGTGTTCTCTGCGGTTGTAAGCACCCACAGCCACAAGGCGACTCGGGTTTAGTTTCCTGTCGTTTTATTGAAGGGTAAGCAAATCTCACAGCCATGAAAAATCGATCCGGGATTAGGCCAGGTAGACATTACTAAAGCACCCAGATTAAATGGCACATAAATCGCAGTCCAGTGGTGTTTGTGTTTTATCTACCTTCGTGTAATTTAGTTTACAAGAAACAGGATTCTCCTCAATGCACCCGGTGGCCTCTCTCAGCCAAGCACTATATTCTGCAACATTTCATAGGAACCTGTATTTCATCATCTC
This sequence comes from Craseonycteris thonglongyai, assembly GCA_004027555.1. Lineage (NCBI taxonomy): Eukaryota > Metazoa > Chordata > Mammalia > Chiroptera > Craseonycteridae > Craseonycteris > Craseonycteris thonglongyai. The sequence goes on along the minus strand of PVKE010019962.1, from coordinate 19,295 downwards.
ATTCGCTCTATTTTTTTTCACAGATGTGTATAAGAAAAAAAAAAAGAGGTTTATAAGACGTGTCTTGGGTTCAGCCCCTGGCCCCTAAGCAAATGCCTGGAGAGGCATTGGGGACACGGACTTGCGCAGAAAGGCTGAACCCCTCAGTCTTAGGGGAGGTGGGAGGAATCATTGCGAAGTCTGATCACGGAGATTAAACCAGCTTCGGATCCAGAGCCCACCCCCCCCACACACACACACACACACACACACTCCGGGTGTCACATGATTCAGCAGTTGCCAATTCCGGGCCAGATAAGCCTCAGTGAGTGACAGCAACCCACTGAAATTCACCAGCGCCCACCCAGCCCCTGGTCACAGACCACAGCTGCACGTGAACTCCGTGGTCCCACCTCACATCGGGTGGGGGCCACCTGCGAAGTCCTGGCTCCGAGCACCGAGCACTAAGTGAGGGCCATTATGGGGCAAATGCCAACTGTGCTCATAACAGAGCAGCCACAGAGTGAGCAACGGCACTCGTTAGCCTCCCCGGCCGCAGACATTTCCAGAAGGACCGGTCATGACGGTGCCCCAGCCACAGGTGTGGTGGACAGCGAAGCTCCCTCCCTGAACGTGCTGTTGATCTGGGGCAGAGCGGAGCTAAAAACACAACAAAGGGCTAAGGTGACGTAAGGGCAACTGTGCAGCTGCAGACCTGCCAGCCACTCCCTCAGGCCGCCGGAACCGCACGCGCAAGTGGGTCACTGAAAGTCGATGCAAACCAGTGCAGCTCCCCTGGCAGCAGCCGTGCACCCGCCCAGGGGAACCTCACAGACAAGTGATACATGTGAGCCCAGCAGCCGTGTGTTTTATTCATGAACCGTCGGAAGCGCGGAGGTGCAGGGGACAGGGACATGCATGTCACCATGTCCTTCAACACTTGATCCAAACCCCAGAGAGATGGGGGGACAGAGTGACGCCCATAGTGCCTCTCAGTTCAAAAGGGCTTCTGCCCCGGCTCACACCACCCACCCGCTGCAGGACAAATATGAAAAACAGAAGTCATAGCTCTAATGACAGCCGGCCTGCGTGCAGCCTGTGTCCTCCGGTGTGTCCCCCAGCAGGTGAGCAGGAACCAGCCAGGCTCCCGTCTCAGCTGAGACCACCCACATGGCAGCCAGAGCAGGGCCACTGACACCCAGGGAGTCAGGGGACTCAACAGATGCCACTCGATCCAAAAGGCCCCAGAGGCTCGGGTTCTGGAAAGGAGGCAGGTTTCTCTTCCGAGCCGTCCCCTCACGCAGAGTGGCACATGGGTGTGTCCTCAGAGAGTCATCTTCAAGGCCCTTGTTCTGCAGCTCGGGGACATGTCCATGTGACAGGTGGGGCGGGAGGACGCAGGACTCGGCTGAAAGAAGAGCAGGGGCTCTGGCAGGAGGGCCGGACGGGGTTCGAATGACGCGAGCATGGGCTGAGCCTGACTCCCCGACTCTCTTCAGGTTACTCACCTGCACGATGGAAATTACCACCGAAGGCTGCCCACGGTCTCGGACCGCTCAGAAACGTAAACTGCCCTGAAAACCAAGAGCCAGTGGCTCGCTTGTTTGGTGGCAGACACTACCCAGGCCGACCTGAAGTGGTGAGGCCACCTGTGGTCTCTGTTTACCCCCCGGGCAGCCAGGCACCCAGCCAGGCCCAGGGTGGGGGCTTCTAAGCCCCGGGGAGACTCTGGAGCCATGATTTGATTGATTCTCACGACAGCGTCCATGGGGCAGGAAGTCAGGAGGTAGAGAGGCAAGGGGCATAACTTGGGTGTCCGTCTGACTTCCTCCACGGTGCTTAAAGGTGCTTACTCATAATGAGACACGCTTAAGTCGCATCACGTATTTGGGTCCAGAGCCCGGTCATCGTGTGACATCTTAACAGCCTGATGGGCTTATCCACCAGGAAACGCACTTTGGGGCCTGAGCCGTGTCTACTGCATCTCAGCCAGCTGTGCGTTGGAATTCAGAACTTGGGGGGCCTCTGGGATGGCCAAGGGCGTCTTCCAGGGGGCGGGGGTGACAGAGACCTTGCTCCGCTAGACCTCACAGCCTGCCAGCGGGGTTTGGGGACTGGTAGCTTCCCGTGGGACTCTGCCGTCTGGGACCACGAGACCAGACGGCTGTCTGTTTCAGCCATATCCATCCCCCTACTCATTCATTTAGTGGCAAACTCTAGATACATGAATTGAGCACCTGCAGTGGAAGTGACCACATTGAACATGGGGCCTGCTCTGTCATCGGGACACTGCAGCACATCAGGGAGGGGAGGGGAGGCCGGGCCAGTTAATGTGTCGTGCGACGGGGGGACAAATGCCGTGAGAAAGGGGCCCTGTGCCCCAGTGGGCCTACCTGTCGTATGTGCAGGATATGCACAGGTGCCGCCCTCCCCACCACGGGTGTCCCGGTTTTGATGCCAGGTGGCGTCGTCCCGTCCATTATAGTGGGAGCAGGCCTGGACGTTTGTGTGGAGGAGGGAGGGGCAGGGCAGCTTCTCAGAAGGCCTGGCCCTGAGCTGAGCCCCGAATACCTGAGGGGGGAGTAGGGGAGGCAGCCGTGGAGCTGGCGTGCAGGGGGAGGAAGCGGCGGGTGCAGAGGCTGCGACAAGGCAGCACTGAGTGTGTGTGGTCACGTTGAGGCCAGTGGTTTGTACTTTTCAGGGTGTCACCCCTTCAGGGTGTCGCTTCCCAGGGCAGCTCCTGCGTCTGAACCTCCCTCCCGGGGGTGCCCCAGGGGGAGACTGCGGCATTCAGGGTGCTTCCCATGGCCTCCCTGCTGGCTCTCTGAGAGGCACGGCCCCTCTCCCAAGACGGGGTATCACAGATAACGGGCTCCCGGGCCATCCTGCAGCCCGTGCCCCTTCAGGGCCGTGGGCCACCCCTGAGGGGGTATCGGCAGGGAGGCACCAGGATCTCATCAACACAGCCGCAGGACTGCTATGGCTGGGAGTGGGCGCAGAGATGGATGGTGAGGGGCTGCTCAGCAGAGCCAGAAACTGGTGAGGGGCCGACTCAGTCACCCTGGGGACAGGTGCTAACAGCCTGGATGCAGGCAGTAGCTGTGGGCCAGAGAGAAGTGGGTGGTGCATGGAAGATTAGATGGATGATGGATGATGGATGATGGATGGATGATGGATGATGGATGGATGGATGATGGATGGATGAATGAATGGATGAAGGATGATGGATGGATGGATGATGGATGGATGATGGATGGATGATGGATGATGGATGATGGATGGATGATGGATGATGGATGGATGGATGATGGATGGATGAATGAATGGATGATGGATGGATGGATGATGGATGGATGATGGATGAATGAATGGATGATGGACGAACGGATGGATGGATGGATGGATGATGAATGGATATGGATGGATGGATGGATGGATGATTGGATGATGGATAGATGGATGAATGATGGAAGGATGGATGGATGAATGGATGGGTGGGAGGGTGGGAGGATGGATGGATTTGGATGGATGGGTGGATGGATGGATGGATGAAGGATGGAGATGGATGGATAAACGGATGGATGGATGGGTGGATTGATAGGGAGGTCTTGGGCAGGTGGAATAGGCAGAAATTTTTTATTTGTTGATTGGTGTGTTGGTTGGTTGTGGTGGGAAACAGGGAAAAAAGAGTTGAAGGTCAGGCTCACGCTTGAGCAAGAAAGTGGACAATGACACCCACAGTGATATGGGGAGTGTTGGGGGACAAGGCTGGTAGAACGGGAGACAAGGGGGTCAGTTTTGGTCACAGGGGAACTGTGAAGTTTTTTGCTGTTATCTTGGCTATTTTCAAGCTTTAGGGCTGAAAAGGGTAAAGACAAAGGGACGTTTCAAAAAAAAAGGATTCAAAAACATTCTTGAGACTGAATGAAACAAAACGTTGAGTCAGAGCATCCTAGGGCAGCCCTGTCACTGGCACGGCGTGTCACTGGGAAACAGTGACTGAGCCTGCCACACCAGGCACCTCTGTTCAGCCTGACAGCAGACCACGTGCGTGTGGGGCCGTGAGCACCCCTCCCGTCCACCCTGCGCACCCCCCGCCCCCGCTTCCCTGCTTTCAGCCACAGCTGTGCTCACCCCGTGGTCTCAGACCTGCCTGGGCTGGCAGTAGAATGCTCTCAAAGACACACACCCCCCGCCCTGGCCACCTGCCAGCAGCATCAACTGTCTCTCTGGCCATGCCTTCTCATCCCCCCGGGGCCACCATGTGGTTTGCATGAGGGCAGAGCGGAGAATATTGGATTTACTTTGGACCAGAGATGCTTAGAGTTTTAACTCGCTGCAGCCTCCCAAGGTCATTTGCAGTTCTCCATTGGGTCGTCTGACCATCTCTGGCTTTAGGTTCTTGGTTCACTGTTTATTCATATTGCCCATCTGGGTCGTGATCTGAGAAGTGAAAGTGGCCACACATCTATAAGAATCCTATTGTTTCTAAGCAAAGGATAAGAAAAATCGGGAAAGCTGGGATGGCTCAGAGTTAAGTGCTTGCTTTGCAGTCCCAGGGACAGAGAATTAAATCCTGGCCCCGGCCCGTGTGGACCCATATGCTGAACTGGGGTGTGCTTCCCATGCAGGAGGCTCCCAGTTCGGTTTTCACCCCCCGGTTTGGCCCCTGGCTCAAGGAGGCATGCGTCCCATATGGGAGGCCCCCAACCCAGTTCCTGCCCTGCGTGGCCCCCACCCACCTGTGTGGAATGAAACCATGTTGAAGACTGATGATGTGCAACTATGGAGACTGCTCTGGGCCCTCCCCCTTCTCTCTGTCTCTCTCTGTCTCTGTCAAAAAAAATAATAAAAAATCTTTTTAAGAAAAAGAAAAATTGCCTCACGGAGGCTGTCTGTGAACAGGGCCCTCTGCTTGGTAGGAGGGGACATCCCCTCCCCAGCAGTGGTGAAACCACGTCACCTAAACCCATCCAGCTTGGGGACTGGACTGAACCCATTGCCTAGATTCTTGAGCCATCTGTGGGGTTATTATTTGCCCTCAAACCCTCTGGTTGTAACCTCGAGGCCCAGCCTTTGCATACAAAGCAAGAAAATTCCAAATTCAAGTTTCATTTTGTAAGTGACCCAGGGCCAAGGTAAACCTTTTAAAGAGAGCCCGCAAAGAAGTCTTGGCCCTGAAAATGCAAATATGCACACCCTGAACTGCAGGTTCTCACTTCTGGTCTCCTTAGCAGTCTTGGGAAACCTGTGGGCACGTGGATTTCATGAAGTGGGATGCGCACTTTGTTTTTGTGGTAACGGGAGCCTAGGCAGCGTCTTTCCCTGCCCTGCATACAGCTGGAGTGACAGCCATGGTCATGGATCATTAGAGCAAACAAACAATCCTAGAAAGCCATTTTCTTTTTTTCTTAAGATTTATTTTTATTGTTTTTGACAGAGACAGACAGAGAGAAGGGGGAGGGCCCAGAGCAGTCTCCATAGCTGTACATCATCAGTTTTCATTCCACACAGGTGGGAGGGGGCGGTGCAAGGCGGGAACTGGGCTGGGGGCCTCGTGCATGGGAGGTGCACCTCCATGAGCCAGGGGCCAAACCAGGAGGTGAGAGCCAAACTGGGGCCTCCTGCATGGGAAGCCCACCCCAGTTCAGCATATGGGTCCACATGGGCTGGGGCCGGGAGTCAATCCTCAGTCCTCAGGGCTGCAAGATGAGTGCTTAACCCATTGAGCCACCCCGCTTCCCAAAAGCCATTTTCTACAAGCCCCTGAGTTCTCCATTCGCTACGATGCTGCCCATGGGGAAGTGGTCCACTTTTTCCTGTTGTCGTTCTATCAGCCATAAAGTAAGTCCTGGTTCTCCACATAGGACATCAAGTCCATCTCAGCGTTTCTGGATAAAAACGAGTCGATCGAAAGCCTACGTGTGATTTTCTTCCAGGAGGGCTTGTGGTCAGACCGGCACCTACTGAAGAGCACCCTCCTAGTGACGCTTCAGTGCAAAGCCTTGTTGTAGCAGTGAGCCCTTCCGGATATGCCACATAACTTATCTGTGGGAAGCGTTTTCATCTCCAAGATCTCCTCGGGCGTCGTGCAAATGCTCCTCCTCACCCGGCCATTGCCAATGGAAGTGCGAAGGTCTGCAGATGCACCAAGTCTGTAGATTCACTTGCCGTTACTCCATTACCGCTGAAGGGCAGAGTGCTGGGCAGAAAATGGGAAAATGCACAGCCACGGTGGCGGCAGTGCTTCCAAACCGGAGGGAATACGGCTGCATTGTCAGCGCCGTCAGGGTGCAGGCAGACAGGAGAATCTGCAGGCACAATGCAAAGCGATGGGTGGGCTGCTCCATGCTCCTGTTCCCAGCGTCCATGACCTCTGAGTCGTAGACCTGAGATGCAAAACCAAGGGGGACATGAGCAATGAATGGTGAGCCCGGAGTCTAACGGCCGGTGTCCAAGAACCTTTCTTTCTGCTCAGTAGCTGGCCCACGGATGTGTGCCCCTTACAAGCCACTTTGCAGTCATTGAATAAACGATAGTTTGCTCTACTGATGATCTTCCACATTGTAAAGCAAGAACGCTGGCCCGAGGTGTGAGCAGGCCAAGTCGCAGGTCAAGGTCAGACTAGGGAGTGTCGTCTGCTTCGCCACGTCAATGACAGCTGCCCGGACAGAAGTGCCTGGCCGGGCTCTCCGGGGCCTCCCCCTGCTCTCCAAAAATGGTCCCCGCCCCCGCCCCACCCCCAGGCCAGCTCAGCTTCAGTGACAGAGACGGGCCTAAGAGATGGGGAATTTCGCTAGCTCGGCTCCTGAGGCCCAAAGAGGAGGCGGGGGGCTGCTATGAGATCTCTAATGACACGGGTTACCGTGGCTGGAAGGGAACCTACATGGGCACCAGTTTCCACGGCCACCCGACACTGTGCCGTGTCATTCTAGAGAGTTTGCAGCTAATCTAAGACATCTGCCCCCGGGGGCACGTTGATGTGAACACTTACCCGTGTGTCGTCCCTGTGCCTGTCAGGAATCGATCAACAGGAATCTCAAGAGTCTTTGAAGCCACTGAGCTCCATAGATGACCCACAAACCGTCCCTTTGTTGTGGGGTGGTGGGGAGCCCTGGGAGCAAGGGCCCTCTCCCCACCACTCAGAGGGATCCCCAAGGCTTTGAGCTTTGGTCTAGACACCAGGTCCTATTGGGTTCGGTGGGGACCCCCTAAAATCTCGTTTCCTTCCCAAATCCCGTTTCCTAAGATTTAGGTCAGGCTGGAAATGGCCTCAAAGTAATATACTGAGCAGCAGCCAGTCCTCCGGCCCACGAGCCCTGCGGGGCCGCAGGCGGCTGTAAGCAGAGGCAAGCCCTTCCTCCCACTCCCGCCATCAGAGGGGCGTTCTGGACGGAGGTCTCAATTCATTCCGCCGACCTCGTTCCTCACGGCGACTTCAGATTGGGTTTCAAGAGAAGCTGAGCACCTAATTCCACAGAAGTGTCTGGAACTGGCCTTAAAGGAATCGTTCGCAGAACGCCAGGAAGCAGTTGGCTATTAACAAGGAGGGGCAAGCAATGCTCCTTGGGGACTCCAGGTGCCACTGGTGTCACCTTAAAGATCGCACAGGCTGCCAGCTCCGCCCTCAGCTGTCACAGACTCACGACTGCAATGCAGTGGCCAACAGTCAGGGCAAAGGGCGGGCGTATCATGACGCGGCACTTTCTCTTTCTCCTCGGTGGCACGTGGGGACAGCCACTATGTGGCTAAAGTCTGGATCTGTGCCTTTCTCAAAAAAAAGACCCAGGTGCTGTTGATTAGAGTGGACACACAGACACATGCGGCATGTGTTTGAACACGCTGTTTTATGATAATATTCTTACAAGGACACAACAGGGGAAGCTGGGATGGCTCAGCGGGTTGAGTGCTTGCTTGGCAGCCCCGGGATCCAAGGATTGAGTCCCGGCCCCAGTCCATGGGGACCCGTATGCTGAACTGGCTGGGGTGTGCTTCCCAGGCAGGAGGCCCCCAGTTCAGTTCTCGCCCCCCGGGTTGGCCCCTGACTCCCGGGGATGTGCCTCCCATGCGGGAGGGCCCAGCCCAATTCCTGCCCTGCGCGGCCCCCGCCCACCTGTGAAATGAAACCATGTAGAAAACCAATGACGTCCAACTATGGAGACTGCTCTGAGCCCTCCCCCTTCTCTCTGTCTCTCTCTGTCTCTCTGTGTCTCTGTCTCTGTCAAAAACAATAAAAATGAATCTTAAAAAAAACAGTGGACACACCAGCCCTTCCACGAGGCGGTTTCATTTGCTCTCCGGTGGTTTTGTCCTGCTGAAGGATCACATGTGTCCCTGCTCATACACGTGGTAACGTAGACAAGGCCCCTCTCCGGTCTCAGCCTACTGGTTTCCGAGCGTGGCCCCTGGGATGTGTTGCTGGGGTGAATCTGCGCCGGGTGTCCCCATTTGGCACCCGCGGTTGACTCCCCCGGGGAAGGCAGGCTTTGTGCTCTCTGAAAGGGGTCCAGACGCCCCTGAGCAATGCACACTTTGATCTCGGGCCCAGGCGCGTCTTATCCAAACAGGCTTTCGTTTCATCTTGCAACTCAAGCGTGAGGGGCCCTTCCAAAGCGGCCGGGGAGGGCCGGGGGCACAGGCCGCAGGACGGCCCGGGAGCCTGTTATCTGTGATACCCCGTCTCGGGAGAGGGGCCGTGCCTCTCAGAGAGCCAGGGGGGAAGCCATGGGAAGCACCCCGAATGCCGCGGTCTCCCCCTGGGGCACCCCCGGGAGGGAGGTTCAGACACAGGAGCTGCCCTGGGAAGCAACAAAAGGGCTGGAGCCCACGGCCACCGCGCTCCCCACCTCTCCCTCCGGTGACCGCACCCCGATCCCTAAGGCCCGGTCCAGTGGCGTTTCCCATGACTTTAGTTCTCGCCGAGGAAACCCCAGACGAGGCTCAGGAGTTTCGGGTAACAGCCTTCCCCAGAAGAACTCGCACGTGAACAGAACGCCCTCCTCTCGAGCCTTCTCAGTGGCCATGGCAGGGACCCGTGTCTGACCCCGGGGCATTTGCTGCGCGTATGAAGAGCAGGGACAGTCTGACAGAACAGAGGTCCTGTCACGTGTCTCCAACAGGTGATGACTAACGTCACGAGATAGGCCAGTCAGATGAGGCCTCACTGTAATGCGCAGGGTGGGCGTCTGAGTTCGAGGTGACGGCTTCCATACCAGATTGTCACGTGGAGAGGCAGGGACAAGAGTGTGGGACAGGGATGCTGGCGATGGGGGCGAGGCGTCACCAGCACAGGACACCGAGCACCTGTGGCCATCGCTGGGCCCACGGGCCGCACAGACCTGGGACCCCGGAGGACCCCGTCCTGGGTCCAGAGGGAAAAGCTTCAAGGGCACAGTAGCTGGGGAGACGCAATGGGCATGAGCAAAAGTGACCCACTGTTGCCGTGTCGCTACTGTCGCCCTGGGGCACATCCACATGGGGTCCCTCAGGAGCCTGGATGTCACTCTCTCTACTGCACTGAGACCCGTGGCTTTCAGGGGGTTGTGACAACACAGACCCGCTAAGGCCCCTCACGAGAGGGTCAGGGGCCCAGGAATCTGCATTTTAACCAGCACAGCGGGCGAGCACATTTGCAGAAGCCCTGGGTTTAGACTTTTCTTTTCCGCATGCAGATCCAAGGCTGTGGATCAGATGCACACTCAGGTTTCCTCCAGCCTCCTGGCTGCAGCCGTCTCCCTGACCCCGTGCTGGTCTGCCCTGCGGCCCTGGCTGTGGTGTGCCTTCCCAGGCGGCCACATGCGGAATGGAAGGCAGCCACCCAGCGGTCTCCTGACGAGGTCCGGGAGGCGGCCACCCAGAGCTCCCCCGAGGTCACCCTGTGCTTGGTTCCCAGGTTATGAAGGCATGTCAGGGACTTAGAGCAAGAGCCAGGCAAGGTTCAAGTGGAAACCCCTGTCTGAGCCCTATTCTAGGTCCTGCTTCTGCTGTACAAACTGGGGAAGGTGTGGATTGTTCTTGGTTCCTGCACCCCACCCCAAAATTAAATGTCTGCAAACATGAATCTTAACAGTTCTAACAAAGAATCACATTTCCACAATAAAGAATCAAAATTCAAAAAAAAAACAAAAAAAAAAACAGCTCCACCGCCCTCTCTCTGCCCTCCCGTTGTCTGCCCAGAATGGAGGAGCCGGGCACAGTTACCTGCACACCCGATAGGTGGATCCTGTAGATGTCGCTGATAAAAGCGACGCCCAGTATGGAGCCGGCAGGGAGCCAACGTGAGCATCACCCGGCACTCAGCCGGCCTCCTGAACACGCACCCACTCCTGCCCAGGGTCCCCGGCTCCGGCCTCCAGGCGTGCGGGGGTGGGTTGCCAGACACCCAGGAACTCTGAAATGTCGTGTGAAATGGCACATAAGTGATGAGGCTGTGGGCATCGCTCAGGGATGCACGTCCCAGAACCACAGCCCTGGGTACCACCTGTGCCCCACGCCAGCTGGGACGCCGGAAGTCTGTTTTGATCAATCCAAGCCACACTCCATTGTTTCGATCACTGCACGCTTCCAGTCGCTTCAGCAGTTCACACACAGTGTAACTTAAAAATCTCACTGCGTCATGTCCCCGTTGACGAGCGACGCGCTGGACACAAATCAGTGAGGATCAGTACAGCTCGGGGTTCTGTGGAGACAGCAGTGGCACACGGCGGCCTAACCTCCCCAAAGCCACACACGACACCCGGCAGAAGAGAAGCCGAATGTTCAAGCAAAAGCAGGGGCCTGTTTGCTCACAAATTCCAGGTTACAAGTGAGTGGAGATGAGCCACCTACCACACATGTTTCCGTGATGGGGGTAAAGGAAGTGATTGGACAGCATGCAAGGAGCCTTCCAAATAGCCCCCCGTGTTTCCTAGGAAGGGGAATTGGGGCAGAAGTTGAGTGGGGTGGGTGCCTCCTCTGAAGGAGCTAAGCCATCAGGAGCCCTGACAGAGCTCAGGGCCATACACGCAGGAGAACCTGCCTGGAGCAGAATCAGAACTGAGCTGGGCAGAGACAGCGGTGAGGACAGTGAGAGGTCTGGGTCAGCCCGGAGGGAAGCAGGGCCGGTAGGTAGCCTTCGCCCACCAGCTGCCACACTTCCCTCCATAAGAAAGGGCAGCAGGGGAGGGGGCCCGTGAAGTAAAAAAACAGCACCCCCGGGCCCTGCCTCATTCTGTAACTTCAGGAAAACAAGCTCCACATAACGAAGAACAACAGCAAAGCGTGAACATCCCACCCAGAGGTGTTATGAGAACAAAAGAGGATAAGAAGAGGAAGAGCAGCCACAGAGAACAGATGCACACCGGGAAGACATGCTCGAAAGTATGACAGATCAACACTGTAAAACACTACACTCACACCCGTTCAAAGTCACGGACACGCGAAGGAACAGAAGCCAGAGTTAGAAGATAAAAGTTCCAGAAATAACTTAAGAAAAGAGTCATTTTAGAAATGAGGAGGAAATTACTAGGAAAACAGAAGCAAAAAACAGATGGATCATACCTTAAGAGGAATAGCAGATGAAAAGGAGGAAAAAAATTTAAATGAAAAGGAAATGAAGAAAAAGCTAAAAGAGTTCATCACCACCAAACCAGTATTACAAGAAATGTTAGTTAAGGAATCTTTTTTAAGAAGAATAAAAAAAAGAAAGATAAAAATATATCAATAATAAAATGGAAATAACTACATACCTATCAATAATCACTTTCAACATAAGTAACTGAATTAAATGCTCCAATCAAAAGACACAGTGGCTGAATGGATAAGAAACCTAGACCCTTGCATATGCTGCTACAAGAGACTCACTTCAGATTGAAAGACACACAGAGACTGAAAGTAAAGAGATGGAAAAAGATATTTTATGTAAATGAAAAAAAATTATAGAAGCTGGGGTAGCAATACTTATACCAGACAAAATAAATTTTAAATCAAAGGCCATAACAATAGATAAAGAACGACCCAATAATCCTATTTCTGTGTATTTATTTATTCAAAAACACCTAAAACACTAATTTGAAAGGACATGTGCATCCACATGTGCATTGCAGCTTTATTTACAACAGCCAGATACACAGGCAACGTAAGTATTCATCAAAACATAAAGCATTCAGCATAAAGAATTGGTACACACATGGGAATATTACTCAGTCATAAAAAAAGAATGAAATCCTTGATCTGCAACAACACAGATGGACCGTGAGGGTATTGTGCTGAGTGATATGTCAGAGAAAGACAAATACCACATGAGTCCACTTAGTACATGTGGAATCTAAAAAAGGAAACTAAATGAACAAACAAAACAGAAACAAACTCATAGATACAGAGACCATTTTGATGGTTTGACAGACGGGAGGGGGTTGGGGTGCAAAGGGGGATTCAGAAGGACAAGTCGGTCGTTACAAAGTAGTCACAGGGATGCAAAGTACAGCCTACAGCCAATGACATTGTAATAACCATGTGTGAGGCCAGACAGTTAGTAGATGGATCAGGACAATCATTTCATAAGCTATATAAATGTCTAATTAATGTGTTGTATGTGTGAAGCTGATATAATATTGTATACCAACTCTTAATTAAAAAATAAATGTTCAAATAAGTAATCAGAACAGAACTAACAAAGAGAAAGAAGCAATGTTACCAAGCAGTCTGGATGTCCATTCAGTTAAGCGCTGAATGTAGCGACGTGGACCTGCTCAGACCAGAGGAGAAGATGCTCTGCTCATGTCATTCCTGTTTCATGTGCGTGAACTTCCAGGTACAGTCCCCGCTTTCATCTCCTGAACCAGAGTGCTTTTCCCAAACACGAGCCCTTTAAAGATGAGCAAAGTTGTCGTTCTTACTCTCCAGAGTTCAGCATTGTCACTGGGCCACACTCTGAGCGTGTTAGAGAAACAAACTACCCCCACCGAAAACACTCCACAGGGACCCTCCCTCCCAGCCTTTACTAGAACCTAGTGAGAAAAATAGCTCGTTTTGCAAAGCCTGCCGTTGGGGGTGTTTTGTAGGTCGACAGAGTTTCCTGGCTATTTCATGATGCGCATAACCCTGGAAATGCAGCCGCTTTCCGAACACACTCAGCACTGAAGAACACAGGAAGTCGCTGGTTGCTGCTCCAAAATCAGCTATCCAATCAGACAACCCCGTTACCCAGTGTCTCTATAGCAGGAGGGGGCCTCCCCAGTGTGGTGGGGATGTCCCTAGTGTCAGGCCCAGCTCTGCCGTTCACTAACACGCTGCCCCCGCCCCAACCCGGAGCGGTTAATTCTTTAGCTCTGAGCCTGTCATCAACTTAACTATTTCTTGAACATCGACATCAGGGCTGTCCAACCTTGTGGCTTCCCTGGGCCACATCGGAAGAAGAATTGTCTTGGGCCACACATAAAATACGCTCACATGAACGATAGCTGATGAGCTACAAAGAAAGCATCGCAAAAGAACCTCATCATGTTTTAAGAAAGTTTACGGATTTGTGTTGGGCCACATTCAAAGCCGTCCTAAGCCCCATGTGGCCCGCGGGCCGTGGGTTGGACAAGATTACCGGTAACCTAAAATGTGCCACACAAGGGACTCAGATGAGGGGCGAGCCCTGCTTTCAAGCCCACACGCAGTCCGGCCTCAGGAGAGTTGTCACTCTCTAAGGTCACTGTGAGCTCCATTGCGTGGGTACTTCGTAGCTTAGCACGTAAAGCAAAAACAAAAGCGTGAGTGTGTAAAGGAGCCAAGATGAGCCAGTGAGATGTGAAGTTTCTCTCTTATGCACTTTATTTATGCCGTTACCGCTCTTCCCATGCTGCCCTTTGTGTAACTGCTCAGGCCCCTGAGGTCCCACCTTCACCTTGACCTTCGTCAGCCATGACCCTCATGCCTGGGCTGCAGTTGCCCCCTCACTCTCCTGTCTCAGAATGCGCTTCCGCCACCCCTCCTGCCCCCGGAGATGACCCTGTGTCGCAAGCACAACAAGCATCCACGGAGCACATGCCAGGTGGCGGGTGCTGGGTGGGCAGGTGTTGGGGAGCACACCAGTGCCCCGCGCAGCTTGCAACCCAAGTCACCCTCTTTTGCACAGAAGTGGTTCCCACTTCCCACCTACAGAGCAGCCCGTGAATCTCAGTTATCCTCCAAGTCCCGGAAAGCCAGTCTCACACCTAAGCCCTCTGTCTCATCTCCCACCTGGTCCGAGCGGCGGTGGACACGCCGGGTACAAGCAGTGGTGGACATGTTGAGCTGTGTGATGGTGGACACGCTGGGCTGAGCAGTGGTGGTCTCACCAGGTTGTGTGGTGGTAGACACGCCAGGTTGTGTGGTGGTGGACACGCTGGGCTGAGCAGTGGTGGACACACCAGGTTGTGTGGTGGTGGACATGCCAGGCTGTGTGATGGTGGACACGCCGGGCTGAGCAGTGGTGGACACACTGGGCTGAGTGATAGTGGACACGCCGGGCTGAGCGGTGGTGGACACACCAGGCTGTGTGGTGGTGGACACGCCGGGCTGTGTGGTGGTGGACACGCCGGGCTGTGTGGTGGTGGACACACCGGGCTGAGCGGTGGTGGACACGCCGGGTTGTGTGGTGGTGGACACGCCGGGCTGTGTGGTGGTGGACACGCTGGGCTGAGTGGTGGTGGACACGCCGGGCTGAGTGGTGGTGGACACGCCGGGCTGAGTGGTGGTGGACACGCCAGGTATGCACAGTGGTGGACACACCATGCTGAGCCGTGGTGGACATGCGGGATTTAGTGGTGGTGGACATGCCGGGTACGAGAAGTGATGGACACACCAGGTTGAGTAGTGGTAGACATGCCGGGTTGAGTGGTGGTGGACACACTGGGTACATGTGGTGGTGGACACACCGAGTATGCGTGGTGGTAGACACGCCGGGTACATGCAGTGGTGTACACGCCAGGTATGCGCAGTGGTGGACACACCGGGTTGAGCAGTGGTGGACACGCCAGGCTGTGTGACACGCCGGGCTGAGCGGTGGTGGACACGCCGGGCTGAGTGGTGGTGGACACGCCGGGCTGTGCGGTGGTGGACACGCCGGGCTGTGCGGTGGTGGACACGCCAGGGTGTGCGGTGGTGGACACACCGGGCTGAGCGGTGGTGGACACGCCGGGGTGTGCGGTGGTGGACACGCCAGGCTGAGCGGTGGTGGACACGCCGGGGTGTGTGGTGGTGGACACGCCGGGTACTCGCAGTGGTAGACACGCCGGGTTCTCTGTCAAGCACGGCTCAGAAGATGATGGGCATTTAAAGGGTGTGAAGGAGTTGGGAACCAGTCCTACATATGTTACTTCATAGGAGGCTCCAAGGGGTCCATGACAAGACCGGGTCACGTGGTCGCAGAGCGGTGGAGGTGACCGCAGTGCCCGGGCCGCCAGAGCCACACGTTCCAGCGCCCATGCAGAAGGGGGCGTGTGGTGCCCTGGGAGGCCCGGACCTCACCTGCACAGAGAGCTGCACATGTCCTGACGTCCGAGCTCTTGAAGGCGACGCACAGACCTGAGCCGGTTAGGAGAAGGCGCTCGCTCGGCACGCCTGAACGGGCATGTCCCTTCCGAAGGCTCTTTTGGCGTTCCGAGGGTTCCCTCTCCTGCTCCCCTCAAACCATGGGAGCGGCACCGTCCCGTCCCGTCCTCACAGAGCCTCCGTGACACACCTCTTTGGTGCTGGCTTTCATTTCACTTCGTTCACGCAGCCCTAAAAAGCGTCCCTCACCTGCTGCCACTCTCCCAGCTGGAAAAACAGTGGCTGGGTTTTCCCCGGCTCGTGTTCTAGTGGCCTGTTCTCCTCGCCTCCCCAGACACGTGTTTCTCAGCCCCCTGGGACACGTGCACCCTGTGTCCCCGAGGGGGTCTGCCACTCTCGGGAAGGGGGACGACTCTGTGAGCTTCTAGAGAACCAGCTGGTCCGGGGCACGATGCTGCCCGGAACCCGTGGCTCCTGCCGCGGCCGATGCAGGTGCAGCCTGTAGCAACGGCAGCCTTTGGCTCGGTCAGTCATTAGACCCC
This sequence comes from Craseonycteris thonglongyai, assembly GCA_004027555.1. Classification (NCBI taxonomy): domain Eukaryota; kingdom Metazoa; phylum Chordata; class Mammalia; order Chiroptera; family Craseonycteridae; genus Craseonycteris; species Craseonycteris thonglongyai. Next base: position 3,276 of record PVKE010019962.1, on the reverse strand, counting down.
GAGCCTTCCACTTCTTCGTCTGTAGAAAGTGAACAACACTGTCGTCACAAATGAGGGGGAGCGCGTCAGGGGCTGCCCACAGCTGTCCTCACGCTGCGTCCTTCCCTCTTTCCCTGTGTGTGACAGAATAATGGAAAGCGGCAGAGCTGTTGTGGATAGAATGGTGGGATCAGCCAGCTGCTGCTCTTTGAGAATAAAAAACTGCCAAAATTTGCCATTTATTGGCAATAACAATAAAAAAAGTTGTTCTTGACAAACCGCAGGGGAGCTCAGTGGCTTTGGTTCCCCTTCGCTTGTCGGAGCACTTTGGGGGGGGCCCCACAGGACAAACCCCGCCCCCACTGACCCACATCGCCCTGTCCAGAAACCCTCCGTCCGTGGTGTGTACCGAACGCTGAAGACACCGGGTTTCGGAACACGCCACGGGGGCCCGCCCGGCCCGGGCGTGACTGGACGTGTCAGCGTCTCCGTGGCTCCTCTGCGAGGATCCCCGGTAGCCCAGGCTGCATGCGCAGGTGGCAGGAAACGCCGTGGGCGTGCTGCGATTGTGATGTGCATTCTCTGGGCACAGGGTACACTGCGTGGGACAGGGCACGGGAAGGGTGCACTCCACACAGGTCCCTGACAACGGCCGTCCCCTCACGGCTACAGGCTGCCGGGAGGGCGGGGGAAGTGTGCACAGCCAAGGTGATAAACAGCCACTTTTGCAAATTGCCTGCTGAGCTGAGAGAGGAGAAGATGGTTTAACAGCCATCCTAACGGTCCCTTCGGTGGCCTGCAAAGGTCTGTGAGAAACGAAACCCTCACGCTCCGCCTTTCGGCGCGTTCTCCTTGACCAACCCCCTAGGTACCTGAAGCCGATCCTAACGCACTCGGGCCCCCCGCTGACCACGACGCTGCCGGAGTGGTGTGGCCCCATCTCGAGCCTGCTCACCAGCCCCCAGGCCTACGGGGTGAGTACATGTCCCCGGAGGGAGGGCGCGTGGGGGGAGCACTGTGAAAACTCCAGGAAGCCTCTGTCTTCCCGGTTCCGTTCTGGACGGCAGGGCCCCTGCTTCTTCCCACAACTCGGTGTGTTGCTGTGACTGGTGTCTGGAACCACAGCGCGAGTGCAGAAACGGCGGCGGAAGTGCCACGGGCTCGCAAGCTGCCGTGGGCCGGGGTTGTGGAAACCGAGCCCGCGCGATGGCAACTTGACACAAACCCGAGAGGCACTTAGAACCAGTTTCAAAAGAGCAGAGTCCTAGTGTGAGAGGTGCCCCGGGCTCCCCAACTGCCCCCCCTGCTTTAGCAGAAAGCCCTCAAAAGCGGCCCCCACCAGCGCTGCGGTGTCATTTGGGAAAAGTGCAAATGGCCGGGTTCCAACCCGGACCCTGAGTCCAGGACCCTGCACCTGTGTCCCGACAAGCCCTCCGTGTGGTGTGGAAACCACCGACCCGGGTCTCGGGGACAGGGCGCATTCCACACGGATTCTGCACGGCCTTCCCGAAGCCGGTGGGAGAGGGCTGGGACCTTCCTTCCACCCCTCAGAGGGACCCCTGTCCGAGGACCACCACAGACAGCAGCGCCAGTCAGCTCCCGCCCCACGACTGCAGTGAGAAACGCCTGAGGACATGCTCTGAGACTGTGGTGATGGATCATCTAAAGCCAGAGTCACCATGTCACACAACCTCCCCGAGGGCTCTGAGTCCCAGGATTCTGCCACCCTCTACAGTAGGGTCCTCAACCCCCCATACCAGTCCCTGGCCTGTTAGGAGCCTGCCGCACAGCAGGGGGTGAGCAGCGGGTGAGCGAAGCTTCATCTGTATTTACAGCCGCTCCCCGTGATCACATGACCACCTGAGCTCCGCCTCCTGTCAGATCAGCAGCAGCATTAGATTCTCACAGGAGCGTGAACCCTGTTGTGAACTGCGCGTGTGAGGATCTAGGTTGTGGCTCCTTATGAGAATCTCATGCCTGATGATCTGAGGTGGAGCTGAGGTGGAGATGCTAGTGCTGGGGAGCGGCTGCAAATACAGATGAACGTGAGCAGAGAGGTTTGACTGCAGAGACCGTCATAAATCACCTGCTGGCAGACTCACAGCAAAACCCTACCAGTGAGTGGCAGGTGACCATGAAGCTGCATCTGGTGCTTGAATCTTCCAGAACCATCCCCAAGGCCATGGAGAAACTATCTTCCACGACACCGGCCCCTGGTGGCAGGAAGGTTGGGGAGCTCAGCTATAAATGTTCTCACCCCTAGGCACTGATTCAGGGAGCCCACGGAGGTGCATTTTAAGTTCCTTAACTCAAGGAGCCACTCGGTCAGCACACTGTCCCTACTGACTCTGATCTGAGGCCCGAGACCCCCGCCCCTGATGGCCGGGTCAGGGTGTAGCGTGTTAGGTGCCCACCCAGGGAAGCAGCCCAGAGCCGGGAGCGGGGTGTGCGGGCGGCCAAAGCCCCAGCATGAAGACGGGACAAGCACGCCAAGGTCCTTGCATGGTAGGGCTGTTCCCCACCTCCACCAACACACCATGTCTCTCTGTCTGTCTGTCTTCCAATCCCAGGATCAGCTGAAGGAGGACGACGCCGAATGCATTGTAAGTCAGGACGAACTGGCTGTGAACTACCAGGAGCCAGCGGCCCCTGCCCTCAGCACCCCCGCGCGGCCCGGCCGGGCCTCCCCACAGACCCCACAGCAGGACAACCTCTACGAGGGGGACCTGGGCCTCGGGGGCTACGGCCTCGCACTTCAGGGGAGCCCGGCCGCCTCACAGCTGAACTGAGAGGCTCGGGAGGGCAGGCGCCGCCACCGGGAACGGGCCCTAGCAGACGAGGCTGCAGGGAGGCTGGGACTGTACTGGGGTGGGAAACCGAGAGAGCCAAACCCTCTGGGGCCCGAGGACGTGAGACAGTCACCGTCCCCTGTCCCCTCCCTATTGCACACCCGCCCTGCGGTGTTCACAGCAGCTGTTGTTACTAAAGAGCCAGGGGCACGCTGGGTGTCTGCAGGTGTCTCTTCTCCGTGGGCTGCTCGCTGCTCCCCCCACCCAGCTTAGATTTCTGGATGTTTATTCTCATCATTCGGGAGAGTTTGAAACTAAGGGGGAAAAAAAGTGTTTCTGAGAATAAGCGATGTTCCCCAGCCACAGGGAATAGCCACTGATCAGTAAATGACATGCTTTGCGTGGTCTGGCCCCACGCTCTCACCTGCTCCCAGTGACCCCCCGTGAGCACCCAGCGCCAGGGCTGCCAGCCTCATGGCTCCCAGCCGTACGGAGCCCCTCACCCCCC
>PVKE010019961.1:0-27949 GCA_004027555.1 Craseonycteris thonglongyai | reverse complement strand
AAATTGTGGGTACATTTAGGTCAGGCTTATGGTTTACTTGGCAATATAATTCTTGCAAAAACGAATCTAATTACTTTAGTTAGTGCCACATGCCTGTAAACATACTCAAGTTCTTTGCTAAATAAAATCATCCAGCATGAGGTTTCAGTCTTGCCTTTTTGGTTTTCCTTTTTCTCCCTCTGAAATTAATGATAGCTATGTTGGGGCTATGTGATTTGAACCTAATTCATCAGCCCTCTACTATTCAATCCCTTCCTGCCCAGAGTTAATTCCTTGTTCAACTCAAAGATCTCAGTGGGTTTTATCCAGTTTGAAATCTATAATAGAAGCAGTTGAATTTTTCAATCCAGTCAGGACCATATTTTAAAATTCTGGTTTAAATTCACTTCTGCTCTCAACCCAGCCAATTCTTCTTAAGCCTCATTATGAAACAATTTTATCACCCCCCAAAGAACCCTGCATCCATTAACAGTTACTTCTCATTCTCTCCCTTTCCAATTCCTAGCTCTTGCTAATAAGAATTAACCAATAGAGGAGCAAAAATTAATCACTGAAGTGACAAGAAAGGATTTCTGGGGAAGTGATACAATTTAACTAGTGGGCAAGGAAGATGTGGTAATGGGTTTATATAAGTGATTTGTTCTATGCTCTCAGTAAATAAGAAGCATGATCATTATCATAAGAATGAAAATAGAGGGGGAGAAAGTATTGGAGTTTTAATGGGTAATAAGAGAAAGTGTAAAACAGATGTGAATGAATGAAGTAAATGTAGTATGGTTATTGGTTAGTATAAGTGATCATTTGAGGTTAATGGTCATAGATTTCAATTTACAGAAGACAACATGACTGGGTATATTTTTCCAATGATATTCTGAGTAGAAGGAGATATGGAATAGGTAGAGTTGAAATGAACTGTGATTGTGATTATTTTACCTGCTGAGAATACCATAGCAAAAAGTGGCATGGGAGTTACAGACTAATGTAAAAAAAGTGATGGGTATCATGGATCAAGAAATGTAAGCTAGATAAGGTGGGAGTGGAAGACTTAAGCAGCATGATATAGTGGAAATATGGTGGGCTCAGTGAATTGTCACACCAGTTGTCATTGAGTAATTGTTGCACTCAAGGCATCAAAGTACGACTATATCTTCACAAACATTTGGTTTTGATTCTGCAAATAGCATGTTGTACCAAGTGCAACTATTTATAGCGTCCATTATTTTCCAGTTCCACTGTATCAAGACTTATATTGGTCCCAGTTTTAAACTCTCTCTTCCTCCTTTCAACCAAGCATAGTAATTAACTTTTGAGGTAGCAGAGTTTTGAAAATAGATAGTGCTGATATTTCAATTAGAAAATGGAGGTTTTAATTAATACTCAAACAGAAAATGTGAAGTAAAGCTAGGTATCATAAAAATAGTATGTAGAAAGACAGGAACTAAAGTTACAGTCTCCATCTTTAAGTGTTGCTGATCCCTCTCAATTATGCCTTTCTGTTTTCTTACTTTCTAGGGTGGGTTATAATTCATTTATGTCTGCCAGCTCTATAATTCTATGCTTAGTTGTAGGACCCATAACCATTTGTCTAGCTTGTGTATGTGATATGTAGATGTGATTAAGATTTGACTTTAGATTGGGTCATGTGTATACTACTGGTTCATTCAACTATGGCCAGGCAGTGAATTGGAGGTCTATGCCTGTCCGATTGGCAATAAATCACTGCAGTAATATGGCCAAGTAACTCACATATATCAGCATTGAAGCTGGACTACTTAGCTTGTTCTCCAAATCAGCTTCCTATAGTTTTGTTACTGGTACACCACCTTCCCAGTTGCCAAAAATAAAACCCTCAAAACTGTCCTTGAGGGCTCAATTACCTTCAACTTTTTAAATCAAGTTAGTTGTTTGTTCCTTCAGAATTGATCCTTCATATTTCTTTCACATTATCTCCAATTTAACCAAGGCCAAGTGATAGTTAGTTTTACTTTTAAGGAGGCTAGGCTATAGTGTCCATTTACACACTGAAACACTAATGTAGGTATTGTGTAAGTTATTTTGTAGATGTAATTAATGTCTACAATCAGTTAACATTAAATAAATGAGATTATCCAATCAGATTAAAGGCCTTTAAAGAAAAACGGGTTTCCTTCAGTTAAAAGAAGAAATTCTGCCTGTGGATGGAAGCATTAGTTCCAGCCTGCCGAAGACACCTCTCTTTCTCTCTCTCTCTTTTTCTCTCCTTCCCTCCCTTCCTCCTTCTGATCATGCTGGTCATATACATTCCACTAGTACTGTTTCTCAAGCATAACTCTGACTGATACAGATCCTTATCATCTTTTACCAGAACCTAACTGAATAAATATCACGTTAAAGATTGCTTTATTTTCTTGTTTACATTTCTGTATACGTGATTTTATTTGTAACCAACTTGAATTATCTGCATAAGTAAGTAGATGAAGGTGTTTATTTATTGGGATAATTTCAAAAGTAATAAAATCAGCTAGAGTTAATAGGAAACATCTGATAATTAAATAAGATTGTATACCAAAATACCAGGATTTAACATTAGATTTAAACAAGAAACCCAAGGATTTTACAGTAATAAGAACCAAGTCTAAAGACTTATTGTAGACTAAGTCTTCTGCTTATTGTAGAAGTTGTATGGGCATAGAGACATATCCCTTATGCCCATAATAGTTAGTTATGAAGTGTGCTTTTTTAGAGTAATAAGAGTATATATAGTAAAGGAAAAAAGATACTTAAGTGTACCTTTTCATACCTGAATTTCAAGTGCACTGCTTCTTGGGAACTGACCAATGTTTTGGAAATATCCATTATAGGATGGGTAGCTTAAGAACATAAGGGCTTCTTTTGGGATCCTAGCAATGGTCTTTATGCTTCTAGTGAAATTCTTGAAAACAACCACTTCCTAGATGGTACAAACTCATTGATAGAGGCATCCAAACAAATGATCCAGGAATAGAGGTCCTGGTAATCAGTAGAGTCTGTACAGTGATCCTAGGAATTCCTGTCTGGCCTGAGGACACAAGTATAAAAGCAGGAATTTAGGTCAGGATGAGAAGCTGTTGAAGGTTTAAGCTTCGAGACCAGAAATCAGTGGTGAGAATCACAGAATACAGCAGTGGATATGAGCATATCATATTTAACTCCCCAAAAGAGTCAGGTGAAAACTGTTGTACCTCATCAGTCACAGTTCAGTTTTCAGACAAGACAAACTACTCAAACACCATAACCTGCTCAGTTCCTCAAGTTCTCAAAGCAACCCTTTACTATAAATTTTTGAAGTCATTTAAACCACACTTTCTCCACTGTATAGTCAGATGCTATTTTAGAAAGGAGTAGAGGAGGAAGAGAAGATCTGAGGCACTAATTGTTTTTCTAAAGGGGTCTGGGTGTTTACCTTGGAAGACTTTTTATATTGTTGTATAGGATTCAAACCAACATTCAGTTGCTATGTTGTAGGAATTTATCATTCCTATTTTATATATCACCATGAGATAGATAAAATAACTGTTTTTTTAATTCTGAAGAGAAATAAAGTATAAACACAATATGTATTATTGAAAAGTATGATAACTTTTGGACTTTGAGATTTGCAGTTTTCAATAACGTTTGGGGCAGCAGAAAAATGGGGCTGGAGCTTTTCAGTGGACTGTATGTTTGGAGAAAGAGGGAAATGTGAAGTATTTTTTATTGTGTTTGTACAGAATCAAACTGCACTCCTAAAGAGCCAATTTTAGAAATACATAGCAAGTCAGTGGCAAAACATAGACTAGAAATGGAAGTTCATACCTCTGATTTATTTGCAAATCAAGATCCAGAAAATGGGATTGATTTTTGGGTCATTTCTGTTCCTCTTTCATAATACCATTTACAAAATTGCAATGGCAAAATGATTTTTCAAAACCCAGTGAAGTGTGAAGTTTGGCCAGCTTGCTTTTTATGTGCTAAATCATTTAGTCTATATTTCATTATGCTATATTTATGGATTAGTTATTATATGCTAAGCACTTTCTTGAAATTATGGTGACTTTTTTTCTGTGAAATACAATATTCTTTGGTGATTCTATCAAATAGAATAGACTAAATTTATTCTGATTACAATATTCTGGTTAAAGTTTTATGATAGCTAAATGCTTTCTCAAACTGTCTGACAGTGACCTAAGGTGAATATATTTGCTTTTGTACACATTATGCTCCACAGATATAGACCCATAGCTTCTCTGGACTTTGAGAACACAAGACTGTTTAAATACCCATTGTTTTATGGGATAATTGTAAGCACTTAACAAAATAGGTGGGAAAAGATGATGGAGATTTAAAAGTAGCGTAGTGTGTATACAATACATGTAATGATACAAATGAAGCCTGAAATTAGCACTATAATTGAAAAAAGAGAAAACCTATGCTTACTCTTTGGTTGAAAGAATTGGCTCCTTTGGAACTCAGTAGAGAACATTGTTTTTTAATTTTTTTTTTTACTGAAAGGCCGTCTTACATATGTTAATAGAAAATTTTCATTTTCTTGTTATAAAAAATTGCTAAATGCTTAATATCTAAATATAAAATCTGATTCCCTAGCAAGGAATTTTCATAGAGATGAAAAACAAGAAAACAACACACCACACAGACTTCCTTTGTCAGTGTGCACATATTCCTATAAAATAAACATTTCAGTGTTTTGCATAATCTAGCTTTTACTCTCTACAAGAAAATATTTACTGATTTTCGAAATTTAATTATATGTATGCTTGAGAAGAAATGTGCTGCTGCAATCTTGATGGAATTTGCCTTTCTCAATTTTTAGGCATGGTTATATATTTATTGGCTTCTCTGAGAGTAGATTTCTTAAACTTGGTGTTTAAGACATTCAATTCTTTTAAATTATGGTAATAAAGATTTATTACTTATTGAAATTCTACATACTAAGATGGAGCATATACCTAACATTAAAGAGAATTAGATACTTTTTTCTGAGTTCTTAGGAATTTATCTCCATAATATTTTCCCCTCTTATTTTCATATGGTGAAATAATTATTTAAACACATATTTGTGACTTACGAGATATATCTTCATTTTTTTTTGTATTACAATTGCATATTTAAGAACATAATACTGACACATTTCTTTATCAGTTTATCCCTATGTAGTCTACATTCAAATACCTGACTGACTGAATGAACAAATCCATTGCTGACTGACAGGATTTTTAAATTTAAGTTTAAAAATATATTTCATCTTTGATAATTTTAATAACAAATTTATTAATTATAAAGTAATTCAGAAGTGGTTGAATATTCATGGGTAAAATTGCTGTATGCTGAGAAAAAGATGTATTTATAGGAAACTGTGTACCAATCATAAGGTTGCTGTTTGTATTTTATTTTTCTAAAATGCTTAAGATTGCTTAAGAGATTTAGTCAGTTTCTCTGAATTGAACTGCCTCTTAGAATCCTCGATTTGTTTTATTGCTAGAGCTCACCTTCCACTTTTAGATAATTAGTTCTATCAACACTGCCCTCCAAACATTTAAGCAATTCTCATGTTTATCCACTTCCACACTGCCCCAGATCTAGTTTAAACACCAGCATTTCTTGGCCAGAATTCACAGTTTATGTTATCCTTTTTTATACTTATCATTTTCCAATATACCTAAATTTCATATCAAAGTGATATTTGTAAAGATTTATTTTTATTGTTTTTGACAGAGAAAGAGAAATACAGAGACAGAGACAGAGAGAAGGGGGAGGGCCAAGAACAGTCTCTATAGTTGCACATCATCGGTTTTTCCACATAGTTTCATTCCACAGGTGGGCGCGGGGCTGCACAGGGCAGGAACTGGGCCGGGGTCTTCACCCGGGTGAGAACTGAACTGGGGGCACTCCCCAGTTTAGCATATGGGTCCACATGGGCCGGGGCTGGAATTCAATTCTCAGTCCCTGGAGCTGCAAAGTGAGCGCTTAACCCACTGAGCCATCCCAGCTTCCCCTGATTTTTCTAAATAATCATTATTCACTCACTCAATTTTTTAAATTCACATTCTAATACCTACAGAATAATATCTTTTTTTTTTTTTTAATTTATTGTTAAATTTGATGAGGTTACATTGGTTGGTAACAATTAGACAGTTTACAGATGTACAAGTCCACCTCACATCATTCATGCATCGTATTATGTGCCCATCACTCAGTATCAGTTCCCCTTCCATCACCTTATATCTAGTGCCCACTCCCACCTCCCCCCACTGGAATGATATCTTAAGAGTATAGTATTACAATATCTTGTAAATTTAATTTGTTCAACCTTATCTTACATTATTCTCTGCTTTCAGTAAATGGTCTGTAGTTAACATAAACTCTGCAATTCATGTATTTATTTACTTATTACCACTATCTAGAGCAATTTTTCTCTTAATATTTATGTGGAAAATTATTACTTGTGTTTTCAAACTTTGTGCAAGTTTATGGTGTATCTTCAGAATGGTGGAAAGAGATCCTTGGCAAATCCTTTCCCATTAAGAACAACAATTAAAAAAAACATATTACAAAAAAAATAACCATTTCCAAACCATGTAAATTAACCAAAGTCATACAATAAAGTTTTAAAAAATTATTCAAGAAAAACTACCAAATCTTGACAATAAGAGTGGGTGTGTGTGATTCTTTAACTTGCACATGCACAATTCTGTCAGGGCTCAGCTTGTCTGAGGATCCATAGAGAAGATCCAGGAGCATTGCCACAAATATTAGCAATTGGTGACAGTAGTAAGAATCAAAGAAAGTTAATAACTCATCTGACTCAGGCTGTGATGTTAGTTGGAACAAGCAAGGGACCAACCAAACATCTAAAAGGGAAAACTAGGGAGTGAGACAGTCATGGGGCTTTGAAAGCTTCAATATTCCTGGTAACCTAGAAGGCTATGTGCAAGTGCAGGACTATGTTGAAGTGCAGGGCTGCCTGTATGCTCAGTAACTAGGAAGATGATCCCAGTTAGTTAATCTTAACTGGCAAACCATGAGATACTTTACAAGGAGAAAGTAAAAGTCAAAACAATCATGTAAGTCACTTGAACATTAAATGTGTGCCACAATGCACACACAGAATCCCTGAGCAAATGATGGGAGACTTATTGGATCATGATGTGTACAGAAAAGTTTTGCCCAGTCTCTAGGTGACCACTAGTCCACCTAGCAGCGGCTTAGGAAATTGGATTTTAAAATAACAATAAAAAAATTGACAGAGGTTTTAACGTTTGGAAACTGTAGGAAAGACAGTTTCTACAGAGTTAATCTAGGCATGTTAATAATAAAAATTTAAAAAGGCAAACCAAAACAATAGCTGAGGGATGTTAGGATCCAAAATTGCTACAATAATTGAACTAAAATGTCCACTTTTCTCCTAAAATTGTTAGACAATACAGAGAAAAAGGTTACTGGCCCATAGGGGAAAAAAGAACAGCAGTCAATAGAAACTGTCTCTGACTTTGAGTTAACTGTTATAAACATGTTTAAAGAACCAAAGAAAAATAAGTTTATAGAATCAAAGAAATTTATCAAAGACTCACCAAGTAAAGAATATAAATATAACTTATGGAAACATGAAAATTCTGAGGTTCAAAAATAGTAACTGAAAATAAAAAATTTACTCAAAGTGCTTGGCCACATTTGAGTTGGCAGAAGAATGAATCAGTGAATATAAGGATAAGCCAATAGAGATTATTCAGTCTGAAAAACTGAATGAATAACCGATGAAGAAGAAAATTAACAGATCCCTAGAGACCTGTGCGATGCCATTACTATGTCAATATACACATTATAGGAATCTCAAAAAGAGAGGAGAGAAAAATGGAGGTAGAACTAACTTTTTAAAAATAATGACCAAAAACATCCTACATTTGATGAAATCATTAATAGACATATCTAAGAAGCCAAACAAAATCTAAGTAGGATAAACTCAAAAAAGCTCCATACCTAGACCCACCATGGACTTGCCTTACAGGATATACAGAAAAGGGTGTTCTTTAGCCTGATAAGTAGCTAAAACCAACAAAATTACTGATATAGATAAACAAGAGGTGCTCTATGAATATGTGTATTTTACTCTTAACTGATTGAAAAGGCAACTACATAAAAACTATTTATAATATTGTATTATTGGACTTGAAACATATACAACAATTTGAATCACAATGATAATAGAGAAGGTAACAGCAAAATAAGCAAAATTTCTGTTGCTATTTCAAGTAAGCTGTTAGCAATCAGAAATAGGTTGTTTTAAATTAAGATGCATTTTGCAATTTTCGGATCAACCTAAGAGAGGCTAAAAATAACTGACAACATAACTCAAAACTGAAAAAAAGCAATTTAAATGACATTCTAGGAAATATCTATATAACACAAAGGAGGGCAGTGGATGAAGAATAGAGGAATAAAAAGTTATGAGACATAAAAATTAACATAAAATGGAGATAAAAATTCAACCATCTCACTAATTACATTAAATATAAAATAATTAAAACTGCAATCAAAATGTAGAAATGATCAGAATAAATAAAAAAATGGAATCCAACTAAAAGCTGTCTATAAGAGAAAGACTTTAGAGACAAATAAATTAATAGGTTAAAATTAAAAGGATAAAAAAATATGCCATGTAAACAGTAACCATAAGAAAGTTGGAGTGGCTACACTAATATCAGACAAAATAGATTTATGATGAAAAGGTATTACTAGCAACAAACAGATAAATATTGTAATGATAAATGGGTAAGTTCCTCATGATGATATAATAATTATAAACACATATGAACTGAATAGCAGAGAGCCCAAATATATAAAACAAAAATTGGCAGAATTGAAGGGACAAACAAATAATTCAACAGTAGTTGCAAACATCAATACCTTACTCTCAATAACTAATAGAACAACCACACAGATAAAAAACGATAGGAAAGACCTGAACAACGCTACTAAACAACTTAACTCACACCTATAGAACACTTTCAACAGCAGCAGAATTTACACTTTAGTACATATGGAACATTCTCCACGATAGATCATATTAGGCCATAAACAAGTTTAATAAATTTTGGAAGATGAAATCATGCAGAACATGTTCTTTGACCAAAATAGTATTAGTTATATTAGAATCTAATCACATCATTAAATTAAAAATCAATAATAAAGAAAAATTTGGGAACACCACACATATTTAGAAATTAGACAACACTTGTGATGCAAGGTAATTTTGAAGTTTAAATCAATATGTATATAAAAGAATCTTACAGCCATTAGGTGCCCACTCATTTATTAATTTATTCCACAAATGTTATTGATTTCTTATTATTTGTAGGACAGTGTGTTAACACTGCAGATACAATGAAGTGAAAATAGATAGATTACTAAATACAATGACTGTTACAGTATAATAGAAAAAAAATAGGATAATTACCCAAAATTGAATTCTCACAAGTTTTATCACTGCAGAAGTTTTCTGAAAGAGTATGAAAAGAGAACAAAATAAGGAGAGATGGGACGGGGCGAATCATATAAATCAAGCTTCTTAGATGTCCACATCGGCTAATTTCTGTATTCTAATGGCAGATACATGCCTGGCACATAGTATAAGCATGAATGAAAAAAACAAACAAACAAATAATCTCTGTGAATCTCCCTGTGAGAGACCCCAGATGATGATTGGGAAGTTAAAAAAAAATTCCCCCTTTTTTAAAGTTCCAACTTCTGAGCAGGCTCAGGAAGTCTTAAAAATTAACTGAGCTTCCAAGCAGGAGTATAAGTGTTTCTATTTTAAGATGACTCCCACTCTGGGAAACCTTAAATTAACTGCCAAATCATGATGGTGAATGTAAAGAACATACCAAGAGAGACAGGACAAACAGAAACAACTTGAAAATAAGATGTCATTTATTTGTTCATGCAAGTGGGCACATGTTTCTCAAGATGAAGCGCCTGGAAACATAAATGTGCTTTAGCATCACCTGGAGGACTTGTTAAACACAGATTCCAGGCCCTACTACAGAGCTTCTGATGCAGTAGGTCTGAGGCAGGGCCAGAGGATTTGCATTTCTAACAAGCACTCGGGTAATGCTGGTGGTCACAGACTCACATAATCTATATAGCGCTTGCCATGTTTCTTCCAATGTCCTCTCTCAGGCATGTGTTGTATTTGTCATTAAGTTTGAGGTGAGGAGGCAGTAATTTCCTTCAGCTTTGTGATATTCACTAATGGATTGGGACCTTTTTAGACTCTCTATAGGCAGGATTTGGAAAATTAAAGATTTGGATTTGTAATTTTTTTTTTTTTTAATTGTGTTTAGACTGCGGAGGACAGTAGGATGTCCTACAGGGTAGCAAGAGATATTTGTTTCGTTGTGGCTAACTAATCCCCCTACAATTTATGTTTCTAAAGTCATCTCCATGCCTTCATAACATTCAGTGTATATTCTTACACATTTCCTATCTCCAGTTTCACAATAATTCTGGGGAAAAGTAGCCTTTTAAGTTTAACAGGTCAAGTAAAGGAGTTTCAGAGAGATTGACAGAGCTAGAAAGTCTGGGAATAACAGCACAGAAGTTAAAAGTACTTGGATTTAAAGTGAGACACATATGGGCTTGAATCATAGCTTCATCTTTTATAGGCTGTGTGGTCTGACAGTAGCAAATTACTTGACATCTAAGAGGCCTTTGTTAGTTCAATGGATGAAGATAATTCATGAATTGGTACTGAGGATTAAGACTGAAATGTGCTCAATTTATGTTGATCATCATCATCATCATCAAACTCAAGTCTTTTGACACTTATGAATACTAAGATCTTTCATTTCCATAATAACAGACCTGCTTCCCAAAGAGTTTTCAGTTAGACTTTGTACAGAAAAAAACAGAATAATGCTCACTTTCTTTATCATCTTTTTTCAAATTAATGAGTTGTTTTTTGTCTTGGGATTTTCTTAGAAATGCAATAAAATATGGCATAAAATTTCCATAATGTGAATGTGTTATATAATTGTTGGTGATAATTAAATTTAGGATATTTTTAAGAAACATAAGTCTTTTAATGTGATTTTTGTTAAAGTCTTGCTTAAAATATGTCATCCATCAACTTCATTGAGAGAAAACTTGGCTTATCAATGACTGCCATTACAATCTACCAAATACATTTTGGCTTTAAATAAGACTTATGAAAAGCAAATCCCTCTGAGAGGGATAGATCAATAACACATGGTATATGTGCTATTGCTTATTAATATTGACTGACAAACTCGGTTTTAGCAATTATTTTAAAATAAATGGGAAAAGCCTTTAACAAAAAATCCACTGCTTATACATAATATTCAAAATACTTTCTAAGGGTACCTCATTAATTAGCAATTAAACAGAACAAGATATGTACATTCACTATTATCGAGTGAGAACTTTATTATGAAATGTCCAATTAATTTTATTTCTCATGTGTAATAATGAAACTACACAACTGCAGTCTTTATTAAAGGATGTTGTTTAGCATCAGTGATTATCATAACCAGACTCATACTGGACAAGCAGACAACAGAGCTTCTAAAGACAGCACCTAGCAAGCTATTCCCCCACTCCACTGAGTATTTATAAATAAAATGCATCATTATTTGTTATGTGTTTTTACATATGATGTACAGTTAAAAGTTAATGAGACTAATTGTCTTTTAGAGTCACTATTTCAAGTTTTTTAAATTTTCAGTGACTACATATTATTGAACAATAAAAGCAAATGAAAATATTTACAAAAATTAACAAAAGAATACTCATTTTCTTTGGGGACATGTTTGTAAAGAGAAAATATCTACATATATACATAATTAATATGACTAGCAGAAATTACTAATATAATAGTTGAAGCTACTTCTAGTGTTGGGTTAGTGGAAAGGGAACTAAATTGGAAAAGCAGGTTTCAAGGGAGTTTTAGATGCATTTGTATATGCATTTGTATATTTAGATGCAAAATGTATATGATTTGTGTATTATTTCTATAATTATCAATAATTAAACAAAATTATTATAAGAATAGTGGACCATATGAAATTAAAGTGCCAAGACTAAAGTTACCATTGTTTTCAGCATATAGAAAAGGGACTAAGGTAAGTTTCTATACTTTTTCTTCTATTAAGACACTCTACCTCTTTAGGTAGTTTCTGCTTTATAAGATACCTTAACCTTCACTATGTGTCAGTCTTCATAACAACTTCAGATATTTAGGCTTATTAGTTTACCATTTTATAAAGGTAGAAGCTTAGAGAAAGATTGTGTGAATTACCAGCAAATCTGGGTATGTGTATGTATCTATCTCTATCTCTATCTCTATCTATCTATATCTATAGATATATAGTTTTTCTATTGTTAACTAGGATTGTCTTAAAAAGTGGTAATTTTATTAACCAAAGAAATTCATGAACAGATAAATCATGCCTAATAAAATGCTTTGGAGAGAGTTGGCATTCAGTAAATTCTTGCAACTGAATGAATGTCAAATTAACTGTATAGATATATAATTTAAGAAGTTGTTTTAATAATTAAGCCATGATTATAAAGACAAAATCTTGTGTTGTCATCATGCTTTAAATATGGTAGATAGTTCCAAATTTGTTTCCACTAAAGTGAATTTCACAATTCATCACCTTCCCAACTGACTTCAGAGAAGTTGAGATCAGACGTGAATAAACTAATATTAATAATAATGGTAATGGATGCTCTTATGCAGTGAGCATCTAGCCCCTTTATTTGAATTGTATTTGATACCTTCATTAATCAAGAAGTACAGGCACTATTATTTGTTTTCTTCATATAGGAAAACCAGTACCCAGTGGAGTTTAACAAATGACTCAAAGCTTTTACCTTTAGACCTGGGCAAAACATAACTTCTAGAAAGTTTGGCCCTCTCTTGACTCCTAAAAGAGTCACTCTTCCCAAGTTGGTCTTCCGACAATGCCTCCAGTTTATTTTTATTTTAGTGTTTCTCACTCTGTGCTCTTATTTAACATCTGTGTTGCTATTTAGCAAATAGTGAGATTTATGAGAGAAGGAAACTTTATCTATTTTATTTACCTAGAAGAGTGTCCAGCACAAATGGTATATTCAGTAACAGCTTAATGAATAAATAAACATAATACAATATTTCTTTTTAGGGTTTTACTCACACCTTTAGGGAGAGGGAACTCTTTGCCGGCGTCAAATTGTTTTCTCTAACATCAAATTCCTTACCCTTAAACTTAATAGAGCATCTTTACCTTACTCAGATGCTGCACCAATTCAAATACACTCATGAAAGATGCCAATTAAAATCATATATTTAATGTGGGTCACATTAGGTACTTAATGTATTGTTACAGAAATGGAAGTTATGATATTTGGAAATATAGTATCAGGTCATTTTTATATTCACCAATGAACAATCAGCATCTCTCAAAATGCACACTTCCACTACTAACATAGGAAAATTTTAGCAATATTTAGAAATGGCATTTGAAATTTGAGATCTATTATGCTATGTTCTGTTTTACCAGCTTGAAGGTATCACAGTATTTGAGACTGTAAGATGAACAAAAGTATCACAAAATTGAAATTTTCTCTCTGAAAGCTGTCTTGACATTTGTTTCTTGCTTTGAAATCCAGGCTGCCATTGTGCATATGTCATCCATTTTTCTTTTTATCTGAGCAGAAGTATTTTTCATTTATATCTTAAAAATAACAGCTACCTTGTTCTGACTTTTAGAAACTCCACCCTTGGCTAATATTTTGTGGCAAAATCTAATACCTCAGCAAATTACGATTCCTCCTTCAAGTTACTGAGAAAAAGCTTATTTCAGAAAGATGGTTCTGACTTTTAGAGTGTGAAATATCTCCTATGTTACAGTTGAGATACTGAAAAACCAACACATTGCAATTCAGCTGTGTAGGTTTGATGAGTCCTGGCCGGTTTTAAATCACTGGGCTACATCACAAACTCGTAGTGCCTACAAGAAGCAGGCTATGTTTCTTGTTGCAGTTGGTATACCCTTTTGCTGCGGAGCTGTCCAGAATATTGGTTCCACATGATCAGCAATTTTTGGTATAGGCATACCCTGAAGACGACAGAAAAATACCCTGTCTACCCTTTCAGGAGGCACAGAAGCGTGTCAAACATAAATCATCTAATATACACAGAAAGCACCAGCTGCTGGAACTATTTTTAACACATGAATTTTAGCTTTCCTTAAACAATTCCAGTAAGCACTTGAGTGTATGTTTTAGCTGCCCAATAAGAAATGCTGTGAACATCACTGTGTCAGCTGAAAATGGAAAATACGTGAAACAGATTTAATTATAAAAGAAACACTGTTTGACTCCCTTGGGGACCTCAGGAGTGCCAGATATAAGGGAAACACTGCACATTATTATTATAGATGCCGAAATTTAGTTCTCATTTAAAAGTTTAGTCAAGCCTTGACGATTTTATTACATCGATCTGTGTGTGATATGAAAATTACAAACGCATTTTTAAGGTAACTGATCATTACTATTAATAGTTGGTATTGCAAAATTGTAACCACTTGCCTCCCTGACTGAAAGGCACCATGTGGCAGGGGCATAGCCAATAAAATCTTCCTGCAAAATAAGGGACTGGGGCCTGGAAGTATTACCCTTTCCTGTCGGGCCTGATATTTCCTTCCTCGACCTGAGTCACTGGGCAGCCATGGTTGAGAAAGAAGGGGGATTGTGACACTAAAAACACTCAGACCAGAAAGCTTCTTTGTCCTTGTGGGCCTGAGGCTACCTTCCTCCTCCCAGACATGGCAATTGACACCACCAGTACCTGCCAGTTGTTTTTTTTTAAGATTTATTAATTTATTTATTTTGACAGGGAGAGAAAGACAGACAGAGAGAAGGGGAAAGGCTCAGAGCAGTCTCCATAGTTGACAGCATTAGTTTTCCATATAGTTTCACTCCACGGGTGGGTGCAGGGTTGCACAGGGCAGGAATGGGCCAGGAGCCTCCTGCCTAGGCTCTAGCAAGAACTGAACTGGGGACACTCCCCAGTTCAGCATATGGGTCCACATGGGCCAGGCCTGGGATTCGATCCTCGGGCTCTGGGGCTGCAAAGAGAGTGCTTATCCCGCTGAGCCATCCCAGCTTCCCCCAGTACCTGCCAGCTTTATGCCATGTGAGGAAGATCCCATTCCCCTATCTAGAAGCACCAGCATGTCCACCCTGGAGAAACTCTGTCTCCCCACCGGCAGTTCCAGGAGGGACCAATGAGAGCCCCAATGGCATGAGATAAACCCATAAGAACAACACAACAGCACAAAGGCTCCAAAAGTGACATTATCATAGGGTAACTTAGCTTGCAAAAGTGGGACAATACCTGCGTGTCACAGATAAACGTGGTGACAGACTGCTAAAAATAACAACAAAAAATTTAAGACTCAGATTTTCCTAACATAATAGCCAAAACATCCAAGATAAAAATAACTACCCAGCATACCAAGAACCTATAAAAGGGCAACTAAAATGAGAAAAAAACAATTGATGAAAACATTGGGATGTTGAAATGATGTAAAAAGGATTTCAAAGTAACAATTATAAAAACAATCTACCAAGTGTTTTAAAATTCTGATTAACCCAATGGAAAGAAATTTAGCCTATAAGTAGAAGCTATAATAAGTTAAAAAAATGGAAATTATAAAGGTGAAAAATATATTAACATAAGTTAATAAAAAATTGCTAGGCAGGCTCAATAGTTGAGTGACAGAGGAGAGAATAAGTGAGCTGGAGAATAGGTCAAATGAATTTACCCAATTTGAAATAAAACATAAATGAGCAGCTCCCAAGAGACCTGTGGGAGAAAAATAAACAATGATTTTTTTCAAATGTTTTTGTAAAACATTCACCAACAGTGACCATCGCCTTAGCCATAAAACAAACTGAAATATTAAAAAAAATCAGTATAACTCAGAGCATATTTTCTGACCATAACTGGTTCAAACTAGAATTTAATAACAAGGAAAGAAAATCTCTATACATGTGGAAATTCAACATTACCAAATAACCCATTCATCAAAGAGGAAGACAATTAAAAATACTTGGATTTGAATGAAAGAGAAAAACACTCTAATAGAAACATGGGTTCCATCTAAAGCAGAGCTGATAGGACAATGCATAGTACAGAGAATTCCTGTTCATCCATCACCCAACTTTCCTTAATTGTCAATAACATACAATTATACCACTATTATCAAAGTCAGGAAATGAACATTATTAATACAATCGTATTATTAAATTACCGACTCTAATCAAATGTTTCAGCTAATGTCCCACACTTTAGTTTTGAGTGATATGCTAACAGGTGGTCTTTGGGGTTACATAACACTTTGGATATATTGACACACTGCTTCCCCAAAAGGTTGAATCAGTTTGAACCAGCCCTTTAGATTCTTATCATGTCATTTCACAGAGATCAAGGCCATCACTTAGTTTGCTGCTATGCATATGCTGGTCATTGATTGCTAGTGAGCATGGACCTTGTTTTATTCTTCAAAGTTGTTTATTGTTTAATTATATAGACATATCTTTGTAACCATTTGTACACATTTGTTGTATATAAACCATCGATATTTATATATAGTTACACATACATTTTTGTTGAAGGTGTAATTTAAGTTTACTGCCTGCATTTTCATTTTGTTAACTGTTGACAATTTCAAGCACTATATATTATGAAAATATAATTTTAGAACCACAGTATTTTAATAAGTCAGACCACTCCCATTAAGACAGTTTATTGCCTGTCAGCAGTTCTATTTCTGGGTTTCTGCCAAGATTATGACCCCAAAATAATGACTTTTGGACTCTATTATGCTAAAACAGTGTGTCCATCCCTGCTGACCTTGTGTTCTATTGGTTTAGACTTGGAAGACAAAGGCCAGGGTGATTGCTCTGTTCTAGTCTAGGAATGTTTTCCCCAAGAATTGATCTAAAGGAAAGAACATGTTTACACACTGGGATATTTTATTTTAGTTTGAATCAAGTTTGGAGAAACCCATATCTGAAGTTGAATCACTATTTTCAAAGCTTACTATATTTCCACATCATGAACAGTTATTTTTGTCTTTGAAATACATTAATGAGTAGCAGTTTTCTAACGTGTAAAGGGTATTTTTCCTTTTGGAGAGATGAAAGAACTTTTGAAAGCATGCTAAGTAATTTCAAAGGTTCTTCTCTTTGGAAAATAAAAACCAAGCCTGATGCCTGAAGTTTGGAGTTCCCCCTGTCACATCTATCTATATTGTGTCTTTGTGACAACTTGGAAATCTCATTTTAGGCTTGTCTGACTGTGGATTCTTATTCATCATTGGGTTGATTGTTTCCAATCTATGGGCTTAGAAACATGAGTTTGGTCTGATATCCAACCAATACTTCCTAGCATGCACATATACATGTGTCTTTCCTAGCTCATTATCACCGTCAGTCTGAACTATCAGAACCTGTATTGTAGTTGTTGTAAAGCACTTTTTGACAGACACTTCCTGAAACCATCACTGATCTTTACTCCCAAATTCAGTATTATTTGTATTGTCCTAGACAGAGCTCTTATTAAAACAAATTTTAAAATGGCTTATTATTTACCTATATAGCAATTTTATTTACTGTCTTTTGTATATACGAGAGCTATTCAGAAAAAATCCACCCATAAAATGCCTCTATTTTTCATATTACATTAATGCACTCTGTTTGGACAGCCCTCGTATATCAGAAGCATGAGCCATCAGCAATTTCTGGGGATGCTGAAATAGCTCATCCATTGAATGCCTGCCTCACAATTGCAAAGTCCAGGGTATATGTTGAACTGCGGGGTAACTGGTAACCCTGAGACAGCATGGCAGTGAAGGTTCTTGCCTCCTATGTAGGAGGCCCCTGGTTTGGTCCAGGCCCATTCAGCTGCACATCCACCTGTGCAGAATGAGACCATGTCACAACTAATGATATACAACTATGGAGACTGCTCTGGGTCCTCCTCCCTTGTCTTTCTCATCTTCTCTCAAACAATAAAATAAATCTTTAGAAAATAATAATTTTAACAATATCAGTATTTTAAGTAGATCGCATGTATACTTTACCAACTTCCTCCAATT
Source organism: Craseonycteris thonglongyai (assembly GCA_004027555.1). Taxonomy (NCBI): domain Eukaryota; kingdom Metazoa; phylum Chordata; class Mammalia; order Chiroptera; family Craseonycteridae; genus Craseonycteris; species Craseonycteris thonglongyai. Next base: position 9,770 of record PVKE010019961.1, on the reverse strand, counting down.
GGTATTATTTTGTAAAAGTATAACTCAATAACATGACTGATATTTGGACATTGGAATAATTATCTGATCTTATTCAGATCTGCCCAGTTTTACTTGTATTAATTGTGTGTTTATGTATGTGCACATGCATTTTTTTGTTGTGTGTAATTTTTATTACATGTATAGGTTGGGCTCATGCATCCACTACACAGTCAAGATATTGACAGTTCATCACGACAAGGCCTCCTCTGTTTCCCTTTTATAACCACACCCCCTCCTCCACTGCATGCCCCTCTTATTCTCATTCTCAGTACCTGGAAATCACTACATTCTCCACTTCTAAAGTCTTGTCACTTCAGAAATGTAACATAAATGGAGCCTTACAACATGTAACCTTTTTAGATTGGGTGTTTTTGCTTAGCACACTTCTCAGGAGATGCATTCAAATTGTTGCACGTATGAATAACGCATGCCCTTTTATAGCTGAGAAGCATTCTTCAGTTTGTGCATACCACAGTTTGGTTAACCATTCATCTGTTGACAGACATCTGTCTCCTCCCAGTTTTTGACCATTACAAATAAAACTGCTCTAAGAATTCATGTACAGATTTCTGCGTAAACATGAAGTTTTATTTCTCTGGGATAAATACCCCTGGGTGCAATTGTTAGGTGGTACGGTAGTGGCATGTCTAATTTTATAGGAGTGAAGAGATTCCCCAAGTGGCTATAACTTTTCTTTAAATTCATATCAGCAACATATGATTGATCCATATTATTTTTTATAGTCAATCTCAAATTAATATTTGTTTTAGAAAATAGTCCTTTCTCTGTATTGTTCTTAGTACCTTCATTAATATTATCATTTTTTAATTTCTTTTCGAATCCAATTATAGAAAATAGAAACAAAGTTTCTTCTGAAGGTAGTTGAATGAGGAATGATGAGTAGAAAAGACCCAAAATTATACAGAGAGGCAAGTGCTTGAGTTGGCCTGGGCCCATGTACTATCAGGAGTCCATGCCATTAGATGGTAACTCTGCCATGCAAGCAACCTTACCACAGAGACAACCTAAGTCCTGCCTCTAAAAACAAAAACAAAAACAGAAAATACAAATGACTGCATAGCATGGCTGCTTTCAAAGAACTGAAAAAGCTAATATGAAATGTGTGAGTGCCAAGGGTCTATTTAAAATTACATGAAACAAAAAAATAATAAACTGTGAGCAGTATTTAAATCAACCAGACCAAATTATGGAGTTCTGGGTTCTAATTCTACCATTGCCATTAATTTCTGTGTGAGCTGGTATTGTTCACGTACCCTGCATTGTCTTTTGGATAACTCTGTAACCCCTGTATAAGATCATATATTTTTTTCCTGGAAATTAAAGTCAATTAAATTATTTTGTCATTTACACCTACATTATAGAAAATGTATCCATTAGTAAATTGAAATAATTTATAATATTTCCTTGGGGTTGTCAGAGAAACACTCTCTCTTTGAGAACTTATTATATATAACATGTTGCACAAACTACAAGTAGGTGTGGTTTGTACATTGCTACTCAAGTTCTGTTAGGCTAAAGTTTTTCATATCTCACTTCCAAGTACAAAATTTTGGGGTGGAGGGGAAAACCACAGGTTATCACCAGATCATTATTGTTCAAATTCTCTGGTCACCTATGGAAATCTAGTCTTACATGTGTCCTAAAATGTGATCATTTAGTAAATACCAAGGGCATATACGTTGTGATCATGACTCTTGTAGGTTTGATGATAGAAAGTTCATGGAAATAGATTAGCAGAAGTGAGAAGAAAGAGAATATTGTGCAGCTTATTGAGAACTCAAAGATTTTCAGTGAAATTCAAATTTGCCTTTCATATGTTAAACATGTCAGTGTTGCGAAATGTGTTGTAGACAGTTTAACTTGGGCAAGTTTATTAAATTGCATTTGGTTGCCTCATCAACCATTCAAGAGAGAGAGTAAATGGTGATTCACTGTGTGAAAATGAATGTAGGCTGCCTTTACTGAATACTTAGAGCTACTGCATCATTTCAGACAATTGTTTTGAATGTGCCATTGAAATGTTTATTTCCAAAGTGATAGAAAAATAAGCTCCCCAAAGCTTCCCTGGAGCTCTACCCTTAGTTACTTGCTAACATTTCAAGGTTATCCTATCTCTTATCAACAACTGGTCATTGACTCCTGATGTCTGGGTCAACAAGTTTATCTTTTTTTAAACTGGGAAATCAAGAGCCTTAATCTCATTAGTGATGCCTGACCATTCTGTTTTAATTCCAGGGCTGTCTAGTGAAACGAATGAACTGTCTTGGTGGCTGCAAAGAAAAGCCACGGTCTCCCAGGCCAGTTGTGAATTACGAGCACATTGCCTTTTATTGCCCATAAATCTTTTCCAGTTTCATACTCACAGTAGCTTAAAACACCTAAATTCACATCAATGACTATGCAGCTGTGTGCTCTAGATATTTGGGATTAATAGTGGAGTTAAGTAGATCCCTTCTATTTGGAAAGCAAAAAAGCAAAAAAGCATTTCAATTCCGTCCAACCTTAATTATAGTAAATCAGACCTTATCCAGTGACAAGGTTGATAAATGTCAGTGCCTTTTTTCCAGTACGTGTCATAATAACTCTCACACTGCATCATGAAATAGTGTTTTGGAGAGAAATGGGCCTAGTGTTAAATACTATAACATCCTGTTTGAAAGGTAATATTGGTTTTGACATGAAACCAGTGCATGGCTGGAGCTGAATAACTAAAGTCCGCACCAAAGAATGTGGGTGTGGGGAAGCAGATTTGGCCATTATGTGCATGGAGGTTATGGTAGGACTTTGGTTACAAATGAAATTTCTCAGGAAGATGATACAAAACAGAAAAAGTTGGTTTTAACAGAAATTGAGAAATGTCTCCCAAAGAAAAAAAGGAAGGGGAAACAATTATGTTGAAGGTCAGCAGGGCTTATTTAACTGAAAGAAAGGCAATGGACATATTTACAAATGGATATAAAAGAGGCAGAGTTAGGGAGGATCTTATTACCTGAGGCAGACATTTAAATATGCATCAGAAATAAGATGAGTAGCTAAGAGGAGGCAAGTATTCTAAAGTTTTAAGGGAAGCCTGAGAGAGCAGAGTGGGAACTAGCTCATGCTTAGCCCCCTAACTAGGTGCAGAAGAGAAAGATAGGGTGAAAGTAAATATGATGGTGTAAATGCAGCAACCAGCGTGACTACACGATAAAATAGGCTGGCTTTTTTTTTTCTCTCTCTCTAATGTATTATTGACTAGCCTGGAATCTTTGCTTTAATACTATATTTTTTCCCCTCCATCTTTCCACTTCACACACACACACACACACACACACACACACACACACACACACACTGGTTTCATGGCTAGAACAGTCATTCACATACAAGTCAGCTGGAGGTCCAAGACGGTGGAGTAAACACAGTGCCTGCTGCAGTCTGTGAACAGATTAAAATGACAACGAAATTATGGAACAACCAACCTGCAAAACCATCAGGAGTTCAGGTGGGATGGAAGGCTGTGGAAAACCCAGACATCCCCTTAAGGTGCCCAAGCAGACTCCGTCACTTGTGGGTACACAGCCTGGGCTCTGGCAGAAAGACAGTGACTCGGGGTATTGGAGGCATATGTGTTCCGACTGAATTGTGTGACTTTGGGACAAGGGCTGGAGGGCAATCACCATTTTTCCTGGGTGAGTCTTCTTTCCGTGCAGCCAGCTGGTGGGCACCATCTTTCCTGTGTTGGTCCTGCCCCCACATGGTCCAACCTGACCCTGATTAGTCTGGTGGGTTCCATCCACTCCACCCTGCTGACCTATCTGACTCTGCCCATATCAGAGGCACTTTGTCCAGTGAGCAGCCAGCTGGTCCGCATTATAATCTTTCTGGGAAGACAATTTAAGTCCACTGGCCCCAGGTGGGTGGTGGCCATCGTGGGTGTGCTCTGATACTTTTGTTGAGTAGCCCCAGGCACAGCATTGCCACCAAACCAGACTAAGCAGAAGCACCCAGTGCAGGTGACCAGGGAGATGGTACCAAGGCCCCACAGGGTACTTACTACATAAGGCTACTGGGAGACATAGCAGATCTACCTAATACATAGAAACAAACACAGACAGGTATCCACAATGAGGAAACAAACCAACAAACAAAAAAAACTTTTCAATTAAAAAAATAACAGAAAATTCCAGAAGAACTAAACAAGGTGGAGGCAAGCAGCTTATCGGGTACAGAGCTCAAAACGATAGTCACAAGGATGTTCAAGGAACTTAGTAAAAACTTCGACAGAGAGATAGCAAGCATAAAGAAAGGCATGGAAACCATAAAAAGGAACCAGTCAGGAAGGAAAAATACAATAATTGAAATTCAGAATGCAATAGAAGGAATCACCAGCAGACTAGATGGAGCTGAGGATCCAATCAGTGAAGTGGAAGACAAGGTAGCAGAAAATGTCCAGTTAGAACAGCAAAAAGAAAAAAGAATCCAAAACAAAATGAGGATGGTTTAAGGGGACCCTGGGACAACATCAAGTGTAACAACATTTGTATCGTAAGGTTACCAGGAGAAGCAAAGAGAAAGCAAGAAATTGAGAACCTATTTGAAGAAATAATGACTGAAATCTTCCCTAACCTGGTGAAGAAAACAGACAGACATACAAGCTCAGGAAGCATAGAAAGTCCCAAACAAGATAAACCCAAATAGGCCCACACCAAGTCACATTATAATTAAAATGGCCAAGGTTAAAGACAGAGAGAGAATCCTAAAAGCAGCAAGAAAAAGCAACTAGTACTTATAAGGGAGCTCCCATAACACTATCAGCTGAATCCTCTCAATAGAAACTTTGAAGACCTTTTGTCCATTTTTAAAATTATATATATATATACACACACACACACACACACATATATATATAATTATATATTTAAAAAAATATATATATAATTATATATTTAAAATTATATATAATTTTAAAACACACACATACATACATACATATACGCATACATATATACACACACACACACACTGTTGAGTTGTATAAGTTTCTTATGTGTTTTGGATATGAGCTGCTTATCAGATATATGGTTTGAAAATATTTTATCCTATTCTGTGTTGGTGAAAATGTAAATTGAAAACAGCCATTATGGAAAAGAGTATGGAAGTTTATCAAAAAATTAAAAATAGAACTATCACATGATCCAATAATCCCACTTCTGGTTATGTATCCAAAGGAAATAAAATCAGTGTCTTGAAGAGATGTCTGTAGTGCAATATTCATTGCAACATTTTTCACAATAGTCAAGATATGGGAATAACTTAGTCTCTAACAAAGGAGGACTGAGTTAGGAAAATATGGTGCTTGGAATATTATTCAACCATAAAAAGAAGGAAATTCTGCCAATTGTGATAACATAGATAAACCTGGAGAGCAGTATGCTAAATAAAATAAGTCAGAGAGACACGCAAATACTGTAGGATCTTATTTATATGTGGAATCTTAAAATGTTTAATTCATAGAACCAGAGAATAGAAGTGTGGTTTCTTGGGGCTGGATGTTTGGGGGTGGGGGGTGGGGGAATGGGGCGATGTCGATCAAAGGACACAAGCTTTCAGTTACGAGGTGACTAAATTCTGGGATTGAATGTACAACATGGTGATTATAGTTAAATGTACTATATTATATACTTAAAATTTGCCATGAGAGTAGATTTTGTGTTCTTAGCCCGTGCAAAGGTGTGCGCGTGTGTGTGTGTGTGTGAGTGCGCGCGCGCACACACACACACACACACACACACAATAACCACATAAGGTGAAAATCTGGAGGGAAAATGCTCAAGGCACTTGAATCTGAGATTGAAACAGTTGTGCAAGAGGTGGTTGCATCAGAAAAATACAAAAAAAAACGAACAAAAACAGGGAGCCAGAAAGAGCCAGAACTTTGTAGATCTGTGAGTGAGGGAGTTATTTAAGTTGTTAATTTAATAATATTAATGAGTTCCTACCACTATCTGTAATGTCCTTGAATAAACAGATATGAGTCATGATTCCTTCCCAAGAAAGTCAACAGTCTGATGGTGGCAGAGGTACCATAGAGAGAGAACTTAAATATAAAGTGGAGAGCTTTCTGGTACTTTTGGAGCACAAGAACTATCCTTAATCTGGACTGAGTGGAAGGATGTCTTGGAGGAGGCATGTGGCTAAACTGAATCTCGGAATATGAGAGACAGTTAGCTTGTAAATAAACTCAGGTCTCTCATCTCTAGCAATATGGCCGACTAGATCCTGTCCTTCCAAAGAAAGCAAAAGTGTTTTATAAAATATTCAAAACATCTTTTCCAATGTAATTCGGATCTGATATTGAAAGGAAGAATTCTGTGTAGCTCATAAAGTGAAAGCAAAGATACCGTAAATAGCTCATCTGAAAACGATATTTTCCCATTAAGGGGTTTCTGCCAAACGTAGACACTTTGAGCTTCAGGGAATAGTAGGTAAGACGTACTGTCTGCTAAAGATGGAGTGTCTTACAAAAGATCTTATAAAAAAGCTGGGACCTGAAGGCGCCAGTTTCAGTGGAAAGTGAATACTAAAAAACTCCCTGCTAACAGCGAACAGTAAACAAACCTGACTTGAGATAGATATCGGGCAGGTGGAAAAAATACAGTCTCTCCTGAGAATTTTGTATGAGCCAGTCAATTTCTGTTTATCTAAGTTCCTAGTAATGATTTGGTCTGAAAAATATGAAATAGATAATTTCATTTACAAAGGACCCTAGACAATAGGACCTCAAATCAACTGATAACATCAACTAAAGATTAAAAATTTCCCACAGACACATTTCCAGTGTGAATATGCAGTTTACAATACAATGGCACACAGTACATATTGAAACAATACTCCTGAAATGAGACCAAGAAGAAATATTAGACAATGTAATGAAATACATGTATTTCAAATGATCAGGGATTATCAGCCAAAGAATATAATATAGTTATGTTACATGCATTTAAGGAAATAAAGAGCAAAATTTACAAAAATCAAGAATTAAAAAACTACAAAGAATTATGAAGTTAAATATAACAAAGTCAGAATGAAAGACTCAAGAAACATATGACCTCACTTATAGGTGAAATATAAAACTGAAAGGAATGAAGAAACAAAGACTCATGGACTCAGACAACAGTTTAGTGGTTACCTGAGGGTGTGTTGGGGGGAAGGTGGGGGCGAAAGATGGGTGGGGGGAGTAGGGAGGAGGAATCAAACACATGGTGATGGAAAGTGAGCTGATTCTGGGTGGTGAGCACACAATGCAATATATAGAAAATGTAATGTAGAATTGTATACCTGGAAACAATGTAATTGATATCAATTAATGTCACCCCAATAAACTTAACAAAAAAACAAAAAACAAAACTTGGATTTATAGAAAAAAATTATATATAATATATGTGTATGTAATATATATCTAATTGAATTTTAAAATTCAATAGATGTGTTAAGTAGCAGAGTTTAATACAGAATCAGAAGACGGAAAAATAATTGTTTCAAATTACCTGGAATGCAGAGACGAAGATATAAAAGAGCATTTTAAAAGTCAGGAAGGATGGAGTGAGAAGTTGCAACATATGTTTTTTCAGAGTTCCAGAATGAGATCAGCATGAGAATGGGACAAGCAACACCTGAAGAAGTGAAACAATAACCCTAAATCTAAGGATCACCCTAAATCTCACTAGATGAAGGAAGAGAAAGCCAACCTAGACCTGAAACATTGAAAGTGTGCAGCATAAAGCAAAAAGGACAATAGCTTACAAGTAGCCAGAGAGGAAACAGAAATTACCTCCAAAGCACCATTATAGCTGCTTTTTGATGATACAAGTAGAAGCTAAAAGACAGTGGAATATCTTCCAAGTTCTGAGAGAAAATAGCAATAAAAAATTCAATCTGGAGGGAAGCTATTGTTCACAAGTGAAGGTAAAATACTTGATACTATACACACAAAACCTGAGAAATCTTACCGCCAGCAAATACTCACAGGATAACATGCTAAATTGCAGGAATTGGGAAAGTAAAGAAATAACCCCATAGCAAGATCTGTGGTTGAAGCCAGATGAATATTGAACAAAGATACTGGCCAAAGTATGGGTACATTTAAACAAAGTTCATGTACAACAATAATAATGCCTATATTTGTGAGGCAAAAAAGAGCAATAATGAAGTACTAAACAACAAAGCATGTAAGTTGGGAGAAGGATGAGCATAGCTGAAAAGTTTGGAAAACTGGCCAGTTTTGGGGTTTTTTTTTGAAGTTAAACATGCATCTACCCTATGACCCTGTAGTTCTACTACTAGTTATTTATCCAAAGAAAATGGAAACCTCTGCCTCACCTCAAACAGCCATGAACAAGAATATTTAGGACAGTTTTATTCACAAGCTTAGACAAATTTACAGTATTTTCATACTATAAGGAATACCACTTGTCAATTTAAAGTAACAACTGATACACACAAGATGTATGGATTTCAAAAATATGTTGGGTGAAAAAAGGCAAGGAGGACCTAGAAAATATGATTAAATTTCTTTCTTTAAAAAATTTTTGATGATGGTAAGGAAAGAAAGGAAACAATTGGAACTTTAATTACCAATCAGAATTCTTCTTAAGACTTAGCACTGGTCAGATATATACGCTTTGAGAAAGAAGTCAATACAAACAAAAATGATACTAATGAAAGAGAGGAGTTGATTTTTACTGGAAACTGATTCTAGAAGATAGTAGACGAAATCAAAGGCAGAGGTGAAGGGGCTGACCTTGAAGAGTGTAGATCATCTGAACCTTTGTTGTTAGAAGAAGGTAGTGGTTATGGATAGAAACAATTTCCATAGTGGAGAACCAAAAATTGACTGTGCTTCATACAGAAATTCTATTTTTTAAAATGTGGGTGGGACCTTATATCTTTTTTTTTCAGGTAATCTGCTGCCAAAATGTAAGGTTTAAGATTTAATAGGGGATCAGGGAAAGTGGGGAACATACTGACCTCACTCACAGCTTTCCATTTGCCTTGTAGTTTTCAAAACCATTGCATTCATATATTCGAATACATTGCTGCAGATGACTGTATCTCATCACACTCTAGGGAACTTGTGTTAATTTGCTATAAGCACTTATATGTTTTGAGTAAGAGATTTTGTTGAAAGAGGATCTTTCTCTTGAAAAATGGTATGGAAGGAGAGAGGCAAAATACATTCCTTACAAATACTATAAGTGAAAAATCCAAAGAGAAAATGAATGTCATTCTTTGTGCTAGTAGCAGAAACTTTTCTTAATTTGAATACACGTTGCTAGTTTGGGATGTTTTTCTTTACACATTTAGGGAGTCAAAAGAACAAGAGGCTTTCTCTCATTTCAAACTACAGTTCACTTTTGAATTCCTGTGAACTCGTTTTAAAATTGCTGAGGGACAACCCTTAATGTGCAGAAGTACAGAAGTGTGGACATTTTTGTCAGGGGCTGCAGGGGTGGTTTGCAAGTAATTGTGTCAATATTTCAAAAGCTGAGTTGCTACCAAAAGCTCAAAATTCCCCTTTATCCATTTGTCTCTATAAAATGATAAACACCTTCTCCAAGTTTAATTTCAAAATACATACATCCAACTATCTCCTGATATACCAAGATAAATTTCAGAATTCTTTTAAATCAACTAGGTATTTAGAGAAATATTATATATATATTATATATATATAATATATATATATA
>PVKE010019960.1:0-27948 GCA_004027555.1 Craseonycteris thonglongyai | reverse complement strand
AAACAGTGAAAGGATTTGAAGCTAAACCAGACAAAAATAGCAAAACATCTGAATATTAATACAATGCACTATCATTTATCAAGTTCATTAACCAGAAGTAAAAAGAAAAATCTAATTGGTTGGTTATGGTTATAAAAATGTTACAGGAGCAAGGAGCTTAACTGAAGAGAAGATGGATGAAAAATGAAAAAAAGAAATAAACAGCACAAGTGATGGGGTAACTAATGCAGCAACAAGGATGAGAGACAACAGTGGGGATGGTAAGCAGAGTAGAGAAAACCGCTGGACATAAGAACATTAGAAACTACGCTAAGAGTATGGGGTCATAGTCCCTGAAGGCATCCTGTGGCTCAGCTAAATGCATATTTACACTACAGCTCTAACTCTGTGAGCATCAGTGAGCACTCTGCAAGGCTCCAGTATTTCCACTCTGAAACTGCTATTTGAGTGCAGAAAGGGAGGGACTGAAGAAATGTTCAGTGCATAGGAAAGTGGTCCATTTACTAAAATGACCCAAAGACATCATTTTATTATATTATATAATAAATTCAGGGCACAAGTGTTTCATTCATAGTCATTAAAAAAAATCAATTCACGTGTAAGGTCTTTTACCCTGTCAGGTTAAATTTGATGTTTAGTACTAAATTAAAAAATCATACTTATTTGTTATTAGCTATTTACCTATTAACTTATACATTACAGTTTTAATTTATAAATAACAGCAGGCCTCAATTTTCTTTATTTAGTGCAAGACACTGGAGGACTGGATTAGAGATTCAGGGAGTTGTATTCTAATTACAGGTAAGTCACTATATGTTGCTAAACTATTCATTTGATCTCTCTAGAACCATTTCTATTTAAAACAAGAGATTAAAAACTACATAGGAGGGCTGCCCAGAAAAAATCTAGCCAATAAATGCCTCAATTTTTCATATAATATGTGGGTAGGTACTTTTGGACAGCCCATAGATATATAGATGTACATATAATTTATGTATATGTGGTCCTTTTTCAGTTCTACAATTATTTTAATGTTATTAACAACACATACATTTGAATAACATTACTAATAATTTTCACTCAGGAAAAAGTAATGTTTATGCTGATTTTCACAGAATTGAAAAAAGAAGTCTACTAGTGTGCCTCTCAAGCTTTACTGTTCAAATGGATCTCACCTGCCAATCTCGTCAAAATGTAGATACAGCAAGCAAGAGACAGGGGCCAGAGACTGAGTTTCTAATAAGCTCCCAGGTGATACTAACTGCCACTGGTTTTGGGACTGCATTTTGAATTCTAAGGTCATAGGATCTGAAGTAACTGTACTGCTGCTAAGCTAGGTCAGCCTAGGTATTATTAGAGGAGGAACTATGACCAGGAATAACAAACACACTATAAGGAAAATATGCCAGGAAGTCCGATGATGACATACGTCTGGGCTTTGCAATATGGAAGGTTAGAAGTGGGTGGAGGAAACAGGAAAGATTGTTTAAGTTGGTAACTCAAGCTGAATCTGGAGTGTTGTTAGTCTTCTGTATTTTGCATGTTTGAAACGTTTCAAAATAAAAAGTTAAAATTCCTTTACTAAAAAGTCCTACAAACACTAACACCAAATAAGGGGATGAAAACAAAGATGCCAAATATTTTCTACCCATTGAAATGGGATAAAGTTGCAAGACGGGTGGATATGTGAAACCAGAAAGGTTATTTAAGAATCTTACACATATTTTCAGCTTGTAAAATACAATGAACTCAAAGAACTTATTCACAATTTGCTAGAAAAAATTTTGATTTATAAACCTCCTTAAAGCTGGTTAAATGTCAACAAGGATCATCAATGTCCAAAAATCCTTGTATCTTATATAGTATGAAGTGTTAGGTGGTGAAAAAAGTAGTAAGTGCATAGGTGTACATTGTTTTTTAAATTTTCTGTGTATTTGAACACTTTATAGTCCTAATCTTACATTCTTCTTCAAAGATTTTTTTACTTACAAAATCTGAAACAAAAAATATTAAAGGGAATATATTTAGGAGTAAATAACAACTAAAATTAAGAATCTCTACCATCAGATTTCCTATAAATAGATGAAATAGAAATATCTATGCAATCTAAATTTCACTGACTACCATATTTTTCCATGGATAAGATAGTATTTCTGTCTAAAATTGTTAGACCAAAAATTGGGGGTCTTACACACAGGAGAGACTACTCATGAACCCTGTGGTGGTTGCACAGTAAAACTGCTGATACCTTGTCTCCAGCAACAGGCGGCCTGTACTAGCCCTTGTTAACTCTATGACATCATAAACAGCTGATGCTGAACAAACCAATGAGAACTCTTGACAGCAACCCATTGAGGGTAGTAATGTTTTAGCATTATTGTGTAGATGCATGTAATGTTACTAATTTGAATATTTTGAGCACTTGCCCACGAAATGTCTTGTTCTACAAAATTCAAGTTAAAAATAGTCAATTATGTAAAGGAATGTGGAAATAATGCTGCAGACAGTTTGGACCTCCTCCCACTGAGTATATGATCAGAGAGAACTCCTCAAGCCAAAAAGAGAGGCTTTCCAGATGAAAACCAGCCAAATGGCCAAAGTTGGAGCAGAGGCTCAAGACTTGGATTATGAAGCTGTGCCAGAGTGGGAAATGTGTGGCAATTCAGTGTCAGACAAAAAGGTCTGCAAGCGAAATGAACATTGTGGATTTTACAGGAAAGGCAAAATGGTGCTTCAACTTCATAATAGAGAAGGGTTGGCCATGAGAACACAACCAAATTGGCCCAGAATATGTCACCAATTTCACTCCTATGTCATAAAAACTTCGAAAACATGATTTTGAAACAAGTCAGACCGCAAACATGGATGAAGTGCCTCTCAATTCTGATGTGCCTGCCAACAGAAATGTGCATATGAAAGGAAGTAAAACAGTGTCAATCAAAATAAGTGGTCATGGGGACGCCGGGATGGCTCAGTGGGTTAGGCGCTCACTTTGTAGCCCCAGGGACCAAGGATCGAATCCTGGCCCAGGCCCGAGTGGACCCATATGCTGAACTGGGGAGTGCCCCCAATTCGGTTCACCCCGGCCCAATTCCTGCCCTGTGCAGCCCCACACCCACCTGTGGAATGAAACTATGTGGAAAAACCAATGATGTACAACTATGGAGACTGTTCTGGGCCCTCCCCGTTCTATCTCTGTATCTCTCTCTTGTCAAAACAATAAAAAAAAAATTTAAAAAACAAACAAGTGGTCATGAAGACACACTAGACTACTGTCCTTTCATGCTGTGCAGATGGCACTAACCTGTCTCTGAGGCTCATTTTTTAGAGGAAAACATATCCTAAAGAGACCATACCATCTGGCATTATTGTGCAAGTTCATGAGAAGGGATGGATAAATGAAGAGACTGCGGCCACTTAGTTTGCAAAGATTTGGTCCAGAAGACCTGGAGGACTCTTGTAAAAGCACTCTGCTCATGTTTGATCAGGTCTGAGCACAATGAACAGAAAAAGGGTTGTATCCGATGTGCAAACATAGCTAGCAGTTATTTCTGGTGGACTTATAGGTCAGCTACAACCACTAGCTGTTTCCATCAATAAGCCCTTTAAAGCCCTGATAGAAGAATGGAATAGATGGATCCAAAAAGCAAGCAATAACTCAACACCAACAGGAAGAGTGAAAAAAACCATTACTGAGGTCTACAAATGGGTCCAGTCCTAAACTCATGGAATGGATGCAAGTAAGAGGTGACTGTGGTGAAGTTCTTCAAGAAATGTGGAATCAGCAATGCCATGGATGGAACTGAGAATGATCTTATACATATAAACAGTGACTCAGAAGACAGCAGTGGTGCAATAGTGATAGGTCTGGAGCTATGTGTGATGCATAAGCTCAGAGTACCAATGTGTATCTTATAAATATCATCTTATTACTAACTATGCCTTTAGTATTTGAATACTTATAAAAACTATCAAATGTGTTTAGTTTTATATTTAAAATATTGATTTCTTAACGTTGGGTTGGAAAAGTAGGGATTGACATATAATTGGGGTGGTGTCTTATACATGGAAAAATACGATAATTCTGTACCCATTTCTCTGATGATGGCTTAAGGAAGTAGGGATCTCCACTCCCTCCTCATATGTACTCACTCCATTTGTGCTGTCAGTTATATAACAGAATAAACTTAAGAAATATGTATAGCTCTGACACAACTAAAGCTGTTTGAAAAAAGTGACCTAAACCATTTTGATTAATACAAATAGCACCTAACTCAGAATCCTTTAACAAGTTATTAAAGTAGGGGAAGCTGGGATGACTCAGCAAATTAAGTGCTTGCTTTGCAGCCCCAGGGACCCAGATTGAGTCCCCCCCACCCCCACCCCATATGCTGAGCTGGGGTGTGCTTCTCATGCAGGAGGCCCCCAGTTCAGTTCTCACCCCCTAGTTTGGCCCCTGGCTCGAGGGGGCAGGCCTCCCATGTGGAGGAGGCCCCTCAGCCCAGTTGCCTTGCATGGCCCCCACCCACCTGTGTGGAACAAAACCATGTTGAAAATATGATGATGTACAACTATGGAGACTGCTCTGAGCCCTCCCCCTTCTCTCTCTCTCTATCAAAAAGAGTAAAATACATCTTTAACTTAGTAGTATGTTACACATAAATTTTTAAATACCTGTATGTAGATCTTCCCACCCAAGGTAAAAGCAGAGCACATGTTACTGTTTTTACCCACTAACATCAAGAATTATCTTTGTTAAAACTCATAAGGGTTGTCTAAGGTTAGTAGATCTTTAGCAGACACAAAAGATGGAAAGATGAAACTGCAGCAAGAGAGCAAGGCAAACCCAAAAGATCTATTACTGTATAAATCTGCTGGAAAAACAACAACAAAAGAGGAAGAATTAACGAGCTATGATAAAAGTTCTGTCTTTAAAGCAGCAGACTATAACAGGGTGGGAAATGTTAATTGTGCCCTCCTGGGAAGCAGTCACCATCTTTTAAATTAAAAAAACCCGCTGGTATATTTTCATAGCATCTAGGTTTATTTATGGAATAATATTATGTAATATTATTACTCCTTTCCCACCCTGGCAGAGAATAAACATGAATTCAGAAGCACAGTGGAGTGAAAACAAAGAGGAGAGAGAAAAGGCAGCAGAGAAAGACAGAAGGTGAATACAGAGCTACAGAAGTGTTTATTGAGCATGCTACAGAGGTAAGCAGAGTACACACAAAAGGAAATTAAACAACCATCAAACCTCCCAACTTTGTTAGAAAATTAATTTTTAATTGTGCCGCTTTCAAACTATACTGAATTTTACATTTCTAAAGATGTAAAAACTCAACTAATAGAAAATATACATGACCATTCTGTCTACATAGATAACAGAATCTATGAATCTTGAAACTAAGTACATCAATTTCAAAAAAGTATTGGTCATTTAAACAGAATCAACAATTCAGATTGACAAGAATTGTTCAAATTAATTTGACCTGTAGATTCTGAGCCATGTTTTTATTAAAGTCAGATCTATTCCTAAATACAAAATATTTTGAAGATTTATTAAAACTGAATATTACAATGCAAGGTAAATTAAGACTAAAGGCACATAAACTTTGGTCCCACCTGGCTGTCAGTTTTAGAAAACTGCCACAAAATTAATCTTCCTGCAAATTTTTGCAGTACACTTTCTTTATCTTTGAAAAATACATGCACCAGTTCCTGAACTAGCTAGACCAGTCTTCACATGCTCAGAAATCCACAACCATATTCCAAATCTTAATTACAAACTAAAGATGGCAATATATATTTAAATGCACATAAGTCATGTCAACTTCAAAAACATCTACGAAAAATATTCAGCCACAAACAAGACATTACTTAGTGCTGACATTTATATGATACGTCCCACAAGAGTGTGTACAAAAAGGTTAAGATTCCACAATGCTTTCCACATAGGGCTCAAACTTACAGAAATCACTTTGTTGTCTTAAGAAATTAATATTCTGCATCTTGTTAATTTTAACTAATGCCTACATTCATAACTGAATCTAGACCAGAATTGTGAGATACAAAAAGGCCAATGTTTTTTTTAAAGCAATAAAAAGCCTAAGGGAGTAAAAACTAAAAATGCTGTTTTATTCAATATCCTGTACCTTATTTGATTAAAAAGAAAGAAATGTGACAAGCCAATAATTCAAAATAAGTTCCAAGCAGGAGAAACAAAAACTTAACCTTTTTACACACCCCTGCCTAAACATATTGTAATTCCCATATAACAATGTGCCCTAGACAACCAATTCCTTTTTTCTAGTAAATGCACAAAAGCAACACTAGTTTTCCTTTTAAGGCACGTATGTCAACTAAGTTGAAAAAGGAAAGTAAAATTAAAACTAAAATTTTAAACAGACAATAAAAATGGCTTCCCTACAGAACAGATGAAATACAGCAGTTAATAACTCTGCCTTTACATATGCCATTTCATTTTAGAACCAAGGAATGATAACAGCATGAAAAAAAAGAAACAAAAAAAAGCAAACTCTGGTCCCGACTATTCTGAACAGTCAATAGGTGATGACACCAACAATGTGATTCACCTCCAATCTTTGTCTCCCCCTTTTAAATGGTTGACTTGGAGAAAGACACTCTCAGGTGATGGTTTTCACCAAGGTTATAATTATGAAGATCAATCAAGGCCTGGATAGCTTCTTCCACTGTTGCCATCTGAAGAAGAGCCATTTTGTGATCTCTTCTGAAACAAAATTATAAAATTAGATACTTCATAAAACTTAGGAAAGGCTTAAATACTTCAACTTTGCCCATTCCAGAATCAAAAATTTCTACAAACAAAAAGAATAAAACTACTTGATAACTTTTACTTCTATTCAGCCACTAGTTTAAAGACAAGAAAGCTTGCTTACTGAAAAAACTTAAATGCTTTCACAGTGCCCCCAGTGTTAGCAAACAGTGTTCGTAGATCCTCTTCTGCTACTGAAGGACTAGGAAAATTGGATGGAAACAAAGAGTAAAGATTAATAATAAATTTTATATTTTATTCCTAAATGTATATCCTTAATAAACTCCAGTTTTTATACTTACGGTATATTGGATAGGTGAAGGGTTGCAGAAGGAGGAAAAATATTCTGAAAATTTTTGGATCCAGGTTTCTTAAAACGATGCAGTGGGGAATTACCAAAATCTTTTGTGAGCCCTTGATCATCAAGTCCTTCTCGAGGTAGTTGTACAGTCTGATGTTTAGATAGAGTAACACGAATAATTTTTCCATACATTTTCTGTCCATTAAGATGGTTCATGGCTATAAAAACAGAATACCTATTAAAAACATTTTAACAAAGTTCAAAGCCAAAATTCTTATCTTAGAATAGTTTAAAACTCTGACTTTTCTGATTTTAAAGTAAGTCATAAGTTTCTAGTAACTATTGGTGACAAGACCTAATTTATGTGTACCAAGGCATTCTGACAAAAAAAAGCTTCTTTCACAGAATGATGTATCTCTTTCTTTCTTGACAATTCTGCTGATAAATCAGATATTTAGATGCCCAAGAAAGAAACTTAGTACTCATCTATAACCTTTTCTCCCTTCTGCTCCACATCTTAATTGCCAACTCCTATGATATTCTTCCTCCTAATCTCTCAAATTCATCTTTTCTCCACTTTTCATTGCCATTATTTTCAATCTGGACAACTCAATCCTTTTTCTAATTTGTTTTCCTGTTGGACTGTTCTCCACTTCTCTCCAAACCATTTTATGCACAGCAGTTGTATAAAGAGGTTTCTGAATATCACAAATCTGATCATGTTATTCCCTGTTTAAATCCTGTCAAGTCTAAACTCATTCTTTAACACTGCTAATAACTTACCCAGTCTGACCTAACACATTTCTCCCACCTCTCTGAATAGATATATATTGATGGTGTATAATACCAACCTCTTTGGTAGAGTTGAGAATCAAGTGGGAAGAACCATCACAGTCCTAATGGAACTTAATGATCCTTAGTACTATGCTGCTTGCACTTCCTGTTCCAGCTCTATAAAATATATTTCCTTAAACTAAGAGCTAGTTTTTCTTACCCTTAGCCTGTGTGGACGCTGTATGTTGTTCTATCTACTATATAACAACTCCCTATCTCCTTCACTATCCCCTCCTAATCTAGTCATCCTTCACTGTTAGTTCCTCAGGAAGCCCTTTCTCCTCCATCTTCTGTAAAAGTTCCAAACCTCACTAGGTATTCCCCATGCAATACCCTTTACTTCTTTTAAATTCATCATAATTAATTTTAATTACCTATATCCTCCTTCAGACTGTGAGAGACATGGAAGGCAGAAACCACTGTCTCCCCAAAGAGAATAGTGCCTGAACAGAACATTATATAGCTACTTTTTGAGGTAGCAATTAGGTTATTAAAACTAAATGAACTGGATTGAGATTAGAGAACAGTTATACATTTTATGTTTTATTCATTAGTCACAACTACTAAAAATACCATTTTATAAGTCATACACTTTAACTAAACTGAAAGTCTAATTTGACTACTCAAATCAGAAGTATCAGAGTATTAATAGCAGAGACGTAAAGGCAATGTGAAACAGTGGGTAACTGAGAACAGAACCGCTACTCTCAAAAATGTTTAATTTGATTACAATACATAATCTGAAAGAGAAGATATGAACAATTTGCTTTGTTCATACTTACTTGTAAAGAATAAACCAATTAAAATAAAATAGGTCTGAAAAGGAAAATGCTGTAAAAGTATAAGGTACCATTCATAAAAGAAACAAAAGTAAATTCTTATTTTCATGTACCATCCCCTAATTTGTTAAAACAAGTTTACTATCTTGTTTTACCAGTCTTTTATATTTTTATTAGATTTTCACCTGGGACTAACAAAAAAAAATCATCTCAGGACTGAATTTTCTCACTAGTTCCTTACACTGTACTCACATATAATTATAAATTTATACATATAAAATCAACTCAATTATTCATAGCGATGGTACAATTTTTATAAATTTGAATTTAAAAACATTTTACAACTTCTATAATTCTACTGTTTTAAGTGAACAGAACTTTGCTTATTATGATCAAGTGCTATTACATCACACAAAATGTGTTCTAAGGAATGAATTTGGGGAATTAAGTGGTATTAAGACATAAGACTAAGGGTGTCATAAGAAAGCTGTCAGTGCAGCTTTGAAACGTTATGAAAAGACCGAACAAACAGCAGAGCTTTGAAATAATGAAGAGCAGAAATGAAAAAAAAATGTCCTAGAGATAGTAATAAATACGAAATGGACAGAGAAACGAGATTAAAATTGAGCAAAATAACCAAACAGCTATCTGAGGAAGTAGCCAGGTAATGAGATTCTAGTTGGCTGACTGCTAACAAAAAGATCTGAAGTGATCTAAAGTGGATGGGGTTCCGGGGTTTTAAGGTGGGGGGTAGGGGTTGGGAGGATGGTGGGGTAATTAGAATACAAGAGATTTTAAAGAAAAAAAAAAGGTGTTAAAATTGAGGAACACATAATGATTAAACAAAATAAAGCAGATTATGTGAATTCCGAATTTAAAATGAATCAAGTTTAAATACTGAGACTCATATTTTGAACTCTACTGTTCCAAGAAAATAATAGTATAAATCAGGGGTGTCCATCCAACCTTTTGGCTTCTCTGGGCCACACTGGAAGAAGTGTCTTAGGCCACACATAAAATACACTAATACTAACCATAGCTGACAAGCTAAGGAAAAAAAAAAAAAAAAATCACAAAAAATCTCACGTTTTAAGGAAGTTTACGAATTTGTGTTGGGCCGCATTCAAAGCTGTCCTGGGCCACATATGGCTCATGGGCTGGACAAGCTTGGTATAAACGAACAAAAAATCAATGATAAAGAAGGGAAAAGTCAATGCTGCATAGCTGCACAGTGGAAATGGCATCTGTGGTGTAATACAATTTTTTACCTTTCCCTTTATCTCTGAAGACATTAATGAATAATAAAAGATTCAAAGATACAAATTTACAGATATAGGGTGAGTTTATATAATGTGAAAAATGGAGCTCTATCAATACTCAATAACCTTTATAATTCAAAATATTTGTGCTGCCTCTCATTCTGAAAAATTTAAATCTTGACATCTACTTGTCTATTTGTCTTTTCAAAAGATCCAACTTTAGGCTGCTCTTTTTTCTCTCAACCCACCTATAACACCATTATGGATTTCTAATGTTGTCTTTATTATCTACCTTGGGTATACACCATTATTCTTAAAAACTTTCTGTCAAAATTCTACTTTCACACTGTAACATATCTGATTTGTTTAGTACTGTTTCATTTAGCTTTAAGTTTTTCTTTTAATTTCCATTAAAATAGCTTCTTTGATAGCAAAATCTACATTCACAGTACATTATTTTCTACTGCTTATAGTCCAAAACTATAAATCATACTATTAGTAAGTCAAAGCTTTAGTGAAAAGATGTTATAAAATTAGGGCTTTTTACAAATGTAAGTACTATTATGCACAGAATTGCTTTCTCCTGTGTTGCAGTTATACCCTCCCCAAAAACCTTTTTGACTTTTGGATATAGGGCCCTTAGGGGATAATCGAAAGTTAAATGAGGTCATAAAGGGTGAGGCTCTAATCCAGTAAGACTGTGTTCTTAGAAGAAGAGGAAGACATACCAGAGAGCAAAGAGGACAGGCCAGTGAGGACACAGGGAACAGGCATCTACCTGCCTGTAAGCCAGGAAGAAAGCCCTCACCAGGGAATGAATCTGCAGGCACCTTGGTCTGGGACTGACCAGCCTCTAGAACTGGGAAAATACAAATGTCTGCTGTTTACACCACCCAATCTATAGTATTTTGTTATGGCAGCCACAGTAGATTACTATAGTAAAAACTAAAATATCACTTATTTAAAACAGTCCTTACAAAAAACAAAACCAAACACTATTAAGAAGAGTTTATTTTAGGGATGCTAGGATGGCCCAACAGGTTGAGCGCTCGTCTTGCAGCCCTGGGGTCCGAAGATCATATCCTGGCCCTGGGCCCTGCTTGTGCAGACCCATATGCTGAACTGCATGCCTGCCCCAGTTTGGTTCTCACCAGGGCAAGCTTCCCATGTGGGGAACCCCTAGCTAGCAGGGGCGAGCCTCCCATGCAGGAGGCCCCCAGCCCAGTTCCTGCCCTGCACAGCCCTGTGCCTACCTGTGTAGTGAAATCATATTGAAAACTAATGATGTACA
This sequence comes from Craseonycteris thonglongyai, assembly GCA_004027555.1. Classification (NCBI taxonomy): domain Eukaryota; kingdom Metazoa; phylum Chordata; class Mammalia; order Chiroptera; family Craseonycteridae; genus Craseonycteris; species Craseonycteris thonglongyai. Next base: position 16,685 of record PVKE010019960.1, on the reverse strand, counting down.
ACTGTGGAGACTACTCTGGGCCCTCCCCCTTCTCTCTGTCTCTCTCTCTCTCTCTGTCAAAACAATAAAAATAAATCTTAAAAAAAACACAAGAAGAATTTGTTTTAATTCTGCCTCAGGTACTTTTCAACCATAATGACATTGTAAATCTTATTTATGAGGATACTGCCCCCCTATGGATCACATGATAAAGAAAAATATGAGGGGAAGCCAGGATAAGCTCAGTGGGTTAAGCGCTCACTTTGCAGCGCCAGGGACCCAGGATCGAATCCCAGCCCTGGCCTGTGCGGACCCATGTGCTGAACTGGGGAGTTCCCCCAGTTCAGTTCTCTCTCTGTCTCTATCTCTGTATCTCTCTCTTTCTGTCAAAAACAATAAAAAAAAAAAAAAAATTGAAAAACTATAAAAAATAAAAATATGAAATATCTGAGAATGCTAACTATGAAGGGCTTGTAAAATGCTACTTACAATGTATACATAAACAATGGCAATGACGACCCTCACCAGACCACAGAAGTATATACAAGTACACAAGCAAGATTTACTAAGCATCTATGTCCTTCCTATAGCTCTCCATTTTAAGAAGTAGAAAGACAGAGGTATAAAGTTTTATACATTGTCTGAGCTACCACAATAGCAAATAAAAAACAATGAAATTCAAACTTATGACTCAAAGGTAAAAGGTCCAATATATCATGTTGTTATAGTTTGTGAGTCTCACTAAATACAATAGCAAAAAATACATTAGTCCTTACATCAAAACTGGAAAATTCAACAATTAATTTGAGGCACCATCATTCCTGAGTACCAATGAACAGAAATATAGCTAAGAACAAACATACTGATATTTACAGTCAATCACACTATGAGTATGCAGTTATATTCAAGATTTACATGCTCTGACTTTGTGTATAAAGTCAAGAGAGATATTAATTTAAGTCACCAATTATTTATCTTCAGACAGAGGTGTCTATCATTTTGGCTTCCCTAGGCCACAATGGAACAAGAACTATTCTGGACCACACATAAAATGTAATAACAATAGTTGATGAGTTTAAAAGAAAGAAAAACAAATCACACAAAAAAAACATGTTTTAAGAAAGCTTATGAATTTGTGTTGAGGCGCATTCAAAGCCGTCCTGGGCTGCACGCAGGCTCACGGGCCGCAGGTTGGACAAGTTTGATCAAAGTAATAATATAAATGTAACTAGAGTACATTTTAATATTCCAAAAGGGATTAATGGTGTATTTGGCACTGGTTTTTCATTTTGAAAGAACCTGCCTGGTATCTTTAAAATCATTTTTCATGTGGACTCTTTCCATTACTAAGTTTAGCCCAAATACTTACAAACAATATTAGAATTAAAATAACATGGCATTAATCAGGATTCCATGGACTATATGAACAGTTAACTTTCATTACAAGATATAACCAGGAATAAAACCACCAAAGATTTAATATCAATGCCATAATTCTTATATAAAATTGTTATTGCAATTTTGGATCCCAAACTCCTTCCCATTAGACTAACTGGGCATTAGAAATTGCAGGAGGATAGCAGAAAACCACAAACATGTTCATCATATACAATTACTTATATTAAATATGAAAATTTGACATTTTCAGACCTAGCTATAAAAAAATAAATGGGTTTCTTACTAACGTAAAGGGATTTGTTCCTACAGATTTACATTACATATTTGAAATTAGATTTGAAGACGTACAGATAACACATGTTTTAATCTTACCAAGTTGTGATTGGTTTCCATCAGCCATCTGGATTAGAGCACTGTCTTTCTTATTGTACAAAATCTTCACACGCTGCACATCTCCATAAACACCTTTTTTGGAGCCACAGAGAGGTAATCCAAAAATGGAATTAATTTTATGTGCAAGTCAACTAAAGATTATCTTTCTGACATATTAATGAAACATTCAGACATCAACATGACCACTCATTCAATCTCAACATTCTCACAAATGAATAAAGAAAGATCAAGATTTTGAACAGTGAATTTTGAAAAGAACAATTTTTGATAAACCCTCAAAGCTATGTGAATGATATTAAATTAAAGATCATGCAAAATAAATCAGCATGCATTAAAACAAATTTTGTGTCTATGGAGAGTTTTAAATAGCAAAGAAAAATAGCAAAAGATTTACTATTCAACTTTAAGCCAAAGTGCTAGCTAAATAAGAATTAAGGTGAAACAAAAATCAAATCAATAATAAAAGTATAGTGCTAACAATAACATACCGAAGAGGGTAAACAGACTTTGGGGCGTAACCATCTTTAGAAGGAGAGAAGAGCAAGCAGCGTAAGACAAGAAGAGAGAAGAGTCGAGGAAGAGCGGAGATGAACAGATCATCCATAACGAAGGGTGGTTCCCGCAGAATGGTGAGGTGGTCATGGATCATGGTTCAAGGCGGTTAATTGGGGCAAGTTGGTCCGAGGAACATTTGTTCAAGCACAGAAGCATGAACATAGGGAATGGAGACAGGGAATGAAGACAAGGACAAGGAAAATAAAGGATAAGACAGGGAAGGGAATGGGCATTTGGGAAAAGACAAGGAGAGGGAAGGTGAACACACAGGGAAAAGGATGAAATGGGGAAGGGAAACAGCAATGCAGAAGAAAAAATAAGGAATTGGGGAACAAAAAAAAAAATAAAATATAGGTCAGTACATAGGATATGCAGGAATTTGGTCAGAAAATGGTTGGTTTATGTACTGTACAAGAAAAACTGAGTAAAATGTAGTCATCCAAGACAAATATGGGTAAAGTACATCTATATCTAAGAGTAAATTACAGCATTTCATCTCAACATGGGGAAGGAAAGCATGCATAGGAATCTTAAAACTCTGAACTTTAACTGCATAAGCATGGCTGGTTATGAAATGCAGGCAAAATTCTTAAAAGAAAAACAAAGGCACTCTGGTTCAAACATTTTAGCATGCAGAACTGTGAATGACAACAGTAAGATTAAATGATAACATAAGCTTAATGCTCATATTAACAGAGGCCAATTAAAAATGAAACGAATATTCAAATTAGACACTGTAAACTGATACACTGAGTTTCCCACATTTCATACCAGCTTTCATAGCAATCAAAAATAAAATATATCAGACATAAAATGTACAACTAAAGAAAATAACAATAAATTTTATTTAACAAGAAGGGAGGGGATAAAGTTGAAAAATATATTTAGAAGACAATGACTAATAACTGCAAAGAAAAAATTACTAAAAAGACTGGAAGAGTGTGCCTCGTCAAGATCTTTGGAAGAACCTTCAAAGAAAAACGTATTAGAGTAGTTCACATAAAATAAGGTTTAAAAAAATGCAATGACACATAAGCATGAAATGAACAAGCAAATAATCAGAAAAGGCAAAGAGCAAAATTGTTTTATAGTTAAAATATGCAAATTAAATTACATTTGCCTTTGAGACCAACGAAAAGATAAAAAGCCAAACTACGGTACTTCACCATATTTTTCTTAGGAAAAATAGGTAGTTAGGTTAAAAAATATATAGAGAGAGATATGACTGTCTAAGAAAATAAAGCATTACTTTAAAAAGTACATAGATTTTATTCAGAAGCAGAAACATACAAAAAATACTTTGACTAATGAATGTACATAAATAGGCAAGTGCAAAATGAAATAAACATGAAAAACTTTCACAAATGAAGTGGGAGTTAAATAATAAACATTAGAAAACACTTTTACTAACCTCTTCATTTAAATTGCTAACCAACAGGACTGTATTGCCACCAGCTGAGACTCCAGGCATACCCACTCGTCCAGCTGCAGCCGCAGCCGCAGCCGCAGCCGCATTTGGAATAGCCAAAGGACTCAGAGCTCCTGGAACAGCTGCAACAGGAAGCCCTAATTTTAAAATAAAGCATATTTTACGAAATACACACAAGTCGTTTATAAAAACCAATTTAAAGCATGATGGCTGCATGGCTTAGGGCTGACCATTCCAAATGGTTCCTGAAAATTAATTTTTATAACATTTAAAAAAATGTTTGCTATGTAGTAGAGAAAAAGAATTGGTTTCAGTGAAATCCTTAAATATCAGAACTAAGGTACATACCTGTATTATGTTAAAAAAATTAAATATAAAAGATTCCATTTCCTATGGAAAAGCAAACAAAGCATAAAGAATGTATTTCTAAGTAAGAGACTTGAAAAATTCACTTCTGTGGTTTATAGTGAGAAGCCTAATATATTAAAAAAACACTCTTCAACATACTAGTAACTCACGTTTTATGAGTGCTGTCTTCTTCACAAATTCACACTTGAAATCAAACAAGCAATTACCCAGCTTATGAAATAAGAATACTAAGTCCACCAGTTCCTACAGACAAACCACCCTGAACATTACTGAATACATTCAAAGGGCCTCAAGAAAATCTTACCAAAATTTGTTTGCCTTAATTCCACATTCAATTATAACGACCACAGGGTTCTCAGATACATTTCCCCAGTTTAAAGAATGAGAAAACATCACTATATCAGGCTTTCAGTATCTTCCTAGCCTTTGCCTACTAGTTTTAATATTTCCTTATTTCTATTGTTCTACTTTCTAATATTAATGTACTCTATCATCTTTAAGATACTTTAATCATTTATTGTAGAGAATTTCCTTGTCTCAGCTTTTTATCTACTTCAATTACCAATGAACTCAGAATCCTTTCATCCCTTAAATTCTTACAGACCTGTTTACTGCTCATTCAAAAGTAGTTCACTAGAGAAATAAATGTTTTCTCCTTCTCACGATAAAACACAACATCCAACCTAAATTAAGTTAATTTATGACATACCTGGGTAGAACTGGCCCTTAGCACTGCTGTCCCATAAGCTGACGTTTTATTTCTTCTTTTCTCTTTTCAGCCTTCTTGTGTATGTCACAGAGATGTGCTGTTGTTACCTTTGGTTTCAGATACCTTATTTCTTTAGCCAAGTTGTTATCATTTTACTTTAGAAACTACTATGACCTTTCATTGTCAGTCTGAAGGGTTCTTTAAAATTCATAATTTCTTAACTTGTAAGTTTTTGACTTAAAAAATGTTTTCCCTTCAATCATTTCTTTTAATCTCTTCTCTCTGAGCATTTCAGTGGAATGTTTCTCATTTACCATCTTGCTCTGGATGAGTTTATTTTATACCTTTTTGCCCACACCATGTTTTGGCATCTCCCTTTTTCTTATTTTTCTGCTTTTCCTTTTTCAGAATTTACTTTGTTTTGGAAAATTTCGAAAATATACCCAAGTAGAGACTAGAGTAATGAACCCCATGTACCCAATACACTGGTTAAACAATTATTAGCTAGTGGCCAATGTTGTTTCACCCACTCACCCATTATATTTTTTAAGTAAATCCCAGAAATAAGGATCTGATTTTGAAACAGAAGCTTATGTCTAGTTATTTACTAATGCAAAATAGTCTTCAATGTTACCTTTTTGGATCTACCAGTATGGATCCTTTTAACCAACTAGATTCTATGGCATTACTACTCGGAATTCTCATTACAATCTACATGTTTCCACTTAACACTCAGTGAGTATCTTCATTTGGTGCAGACAGCAAGTATACAATCCTAACTCTTAGGCATGTACTCACCTTTGTTGTTCACAATCTTAGAAATGACCCTCTCCCACTTTCTTAAACACTGTTTTTCTGTATTTTCACATAGCCTTGGCTGAATGCACATACAGTATCCAACTAAAGTTGACAACAACACAATCATTTAAAAGTGGTGGAAACTCCAGATGTAGGCATTAATTAATTGTCAAATTATTCCTATTTCCCTGCCTTTAAGATACTTTGTAGAAAAAGTAACTTAAAATCATGTTAAGTTCCTTGGTCTTAATGGGATTCAGTTGATGGCGTGCATGCACGCCCACACACACCCATGAAAAAAAAAAGTTCATTATTAATCCTCAAATTATTTTAACAATGAGAAACAATTTTTAAAGTCCATCAAAGCCATCTGACTGGCTCTTTTTCACAATGAAAAAATTAAAATCAGCTTAATCTCTGATTTCACTTTCAATTTTAATAGGCAAGAAGCAATAATTCTCAGGGTCTACTAAGCCAGAAAAACTTAACTGAATATTTAATTGTAATTAGTTACCAAAATGAATAAAAGCCCCTAATCCTCAGCATTTTCTCTATACATTTAACTCTTATGATCATCTGTTTACTCCAATATTCTGTACCTCTTCCTACATATCTACTAGTTGTCTTGAACTTTGTATTCCACATTGAAGTTCTCTTGCTACATCTTTTTCTTTACTCCCTCCCTCTCCCAATCTCTCCGTCATTCATTTCTAACTTTTAAATAGCCTTTTTGACTTCATTCTTCCAACTTTCCAATCCTCCTACTCCCACACAACCACCGAACAACTTTTGGCCTTCATGGTGATCAGTTCTTTTTTATTCTCCCATGGCTTGACTTTACTATGACAATGTAGCCAAAGTGTTTTAGCTTACTTCTTACAAATCCTGTAATACTCTACAGTGCCAGACTTGGATGAATCCAGTCTTATACTTTCGCTATGCTTTCACCTGGGTTTATAAAGTACTAAGTGAAAACACACACACACAAACTGATTCCACAGACAGTAAATTTCCTAGTTTATTCTCAAGGGTTCCCTAAAATACCCAATAGATTTAAGTTCTATATCCTATTCTCAACCTCATTATGTCCAGCAAGTTATCTCGTAAGACTAAGATCCGAATTTCCTCAAATTTTTAAGTTTCCAAAATTTTCAAAATCCTCTCTTCTTTGATCTGTTCCCCTCTTTTCCTTTTCTTCATAAAGATACAGAATGGTGAAAAGAAAACGGACTATATAAAGCCACTTCATTTGTGGCTCCAGTTCTGCTCTTACATTTCTGTGAGCTTGATATAAAGCCATTCCAGTTCTCATAATTATCCTAAAAAGTATTTCTGTATTTTCTAGACTCCAAAATTTCATTATACTCTTGATCCCACTATAATAAATTCAAAAACTAAAGCTAGCCTTAAAAACTACTACTAATATGAAAGGAGCATTTATTATATGCCAGGCATTGTGCAAACTTCAGTGAACATTGTTAACATTTAATCTTCACAACACCAACAGAACACAGGGATTGCTATGATTATATTCATTACAAATGTGGAAATTAAGAAGGAAGCTGAGCCAAATTTTGATTCAATGTCTGGATCTCATACTCTTAGTGATTATGCATATTTCCTTTCATAAACATTTCCCCTTGGGCCCTGCTTTACTCCTACACTACCATCTCATTTCTCCTTCCTTTCCATAGCACACATCTTCAAAGGAGATAATTTTATCACATTTACATCCTTACTCCATTATAATTTGACTCATATACACTCCTGTGAATAACCTTACAATAACCACTGAACTGAACACACTTCTAATTTTAATCCTATTTATTTCATCTCTCAATTTCTTGCTTATTTTACACACAATATAAATGTGTACTATTTTACATTTACATTTCAAGTTTGTAACCCTTTCCCTCTCTTATACCTAGGGAATATTTACCAGTTTTAAATATCACACCCCTGGCTCCAAATTCATAATCACAAAAACTCTTGCCCCAAGTCCTAGGCTGGATTTCCTTCTATCTAGTGGGTTCCTCCACAAGTTTTTGTCATAAGTAATCTTACCAATAGGATGCTAGGACATTACTTTGTTCAATTTTCCCTATGTTTCTTTTCATTCTCATTTCATGTCTCTATTTTAGATTCACAATTATCTTAGACAATTACCTTATGACTGAGTCCATACAGTGTCTAGCACAGTACTAAAATGACTGCTGAATAATGCAATGAATGAATAAACCAGGATGATACTGAGGTGAGGAAGAATCCTTCCCAAGGATGTGATATGCACATGGCAATTACTTAAGAAAGTTATAAAAAATATATAGAAAGTAGGAAAGACAGCAAAGGTAGATATTCATAGTGGATGCCACTTTTATATTGAAATCAAAATCAACAGAAAAAATATAAAGATAAACTAAACAAACAAAGAAATAACAAGTTAGAAAAAAGTCAGGGAAAAAATCAACAGAATAATCTAAATTAAATTTCCTGTACGTAGCTTTCTTGGTATATATTTCAAGGAGATAGTGAAAATCTTCCAAGTAAGTTTTTTTAACCTCCTTTAGATACAGGTTCATCTATGTTCACAAATATATATAGTTTTTCTTCTACTAATTTCAGAAGTAGTAATAATATACTTTAGAAGGCTTTTCTTTTAGTCATACAATATACAAAGACTGTCCAGAAAGTATCCTGACATGTAACATTTTGAAAAAAAGAGGTATTTATGGCTTTTTTCCGGACAGGCCTCATATACATAACTGTTAAATCTTAAAAACAAAAACTTTGGGGATGCCTGGATAGCTCAGTGGTTGAGCACTTGCCTCCCAGTTGCGAGGTCCGGGGTTCGATTCCCGGCCGGTGCATACCCATATGCTGAACTGCGGTGCAGCTGGTAACCTCCGGGATGGTTCGATGGCGAAGGTTCTCACCTCCCATGCGGAGGCCCCTGGTTTGGTTCCCGCCCCGTGCGATTCCACATCCACCTGTGTGGAATGAAACCATGTCGCAACTAATGATGTACAACTATGGAGACTGCTCTGGGCCCTCCCCCTCTTCTCTCGCTCTCTCTCACCTTCTCTCAAAACAATAAATCTTTAAAAAAAAAAAAAAAAGCAAAATTTTTCCAAAATAGTCTACAGTCTAATTTCACTTAAACCTATCTTTTAATTACCAAAGAATTCAGTCTATTTAGCTTTAAAAATATAAACACTAGCATGAATAGTAAAGGTCTTCAAATATCTGTCATGGAAAACAAGGTAAATACAGGATTAATCAAAATAAGGAATAGAAGCCACGATGGCTCAGCGGGTTAAGTGCTCACTTTGGAGCCCCAAGGTCCAAGGATGGAGTCCTGGTCCCGACCCATGCAGACCCACATGCTGAACTGGGATGTCCTTTACATATGAGAGGCCTCCAGTTTGGTTCTCGCCAGGGCGATCTTCCCATGTGGTGGCCCCAGTTCAGCCCCTGGCTCACAGGGGCATACCTTCCACGTGGGAGGCCCCTGGCCTGGTTCCCACCCTGCACAGCCCCTGCCAACCTGTGTGGAACGAAACTATGTCAAAAACTGATGATGCACAACTATGGAAACTGTTCTGGGCCCTTCCCCTTCTGTTACTCTCTGTCTCTGTCAAAAACAATAAAGCTTTAAAAAAATAAGAAATTTCTTTAAACTACAGCTGCAAACAATAAAATGAGTGAACAAAAAAGATTAGTTTAAGCAAAGACTATAGAATCATCCATTAAACTTTATATGAAAATTTTGTCCGGGATAATTAAAAGGTGACCAGTAACATTTTAATCTATAGTAATAAGCTTATTCCATTTGAAAATGCTGGTGAATAACATGAACTGATGCAATAATATACTCCCTCTAATGTTTGTATAACATCTGTGACACATCACGCTTTCACAGTATTGCAAACATACTTCTATTGCTAAAACAGAAATAATTTCAGATTTAAAACACTCAAATACTACAACAGACTAGTTAAACTCTAAAGCAGGGGTTCCTAACTCCCAGGGCCACAGACCAGAACATCTGTCCATGGCCTGTTAGGAACTGGGCTGCACAACAGGAGGTGTGGGACAGGTGAACAAGGGAAGCTTCATTTGTATTTACAGCCACTACCCATCGCTTGCATTACTGCCTGAATTTCACCTGTTGGATCAGCAGGGGCATTAGATTCTCATAGGAGTGCAAACCCTACTGTGAACTGCGCAAGTGAGGGATCTAGGTTGTGTTCCTTATGAGAATCTTATGTCTGATGATCTGAGGTGGAGCTGAGGCAGTGATGTTAGCACTGGGAAGCGGCTACAAATACAGATGAACATTAGCAGAGAGGTCTGACTGCACAGAGACCATAATAAATCAATTGCTTGCAGACTCATATCAAAACCCTATCAGTGAGTGGCAAGTGACAATTAAGCTGCACCTGATGGCAGGTTTTAAAGTCAGAATCTGACAATTATTTTAGTCTGCGTATGGTCCAAAAATTATTTTATCTTGGTAAATAAAATAACTGGCTTTTATTTCCATCCATGGAAAAACTATCTTCCATGAAATTGGTCTCTGGTGATAAAAGCTGGGGACCACTGCTCTAAAGGTTATTACTTCAGGTTAGCTTGTAATTCAGAACTTAAAAAATTTTTTTAGAAGATTTATTGTTTTTGACAGAGACAAAGACAGACAGAGAGAAAGAGAGAAGAAAGAGGGCCCAGAGCAGTCTCCATAGTTGTACATCATCAGTTTTCAAAATGGTTTCATTCCACACAGGTGGGTGGGGGCTGCACAGGGTAAAAACCAGGCAGGGTGTCTCCTGCATGGGAGGCATGCCCCCTCAAGCCAGGGGCTGAACCAGGGAGTGAGAACCAAATTGTGGGCCTCCCGGATGGGAAGCACACCCCAGTTCAGCATATGAATCTGCATGGGCCGGGGCTGGGATTCGATCCTCAGTCTCTGGGAATGCAAAGCAGGTGCTTAACCTGCTGAGCCATCTCAGCTTCCCCCAGAACTTAAAATTTTATCCACTGACAAAAAACTACAACAGCTCTTGTAACTTCTTTTCTAATAAGAGAAACTTTAGACTTACAAATTAACATTTTTAAAATTTAGCCATAGTAAGAGAGAAGATATTCAATAATCTAAAGAATTCAACATTACTTTCCAAGAATGCACATATACAGAAGTAGGCAATCTCCCAACTATAATTTCTTATTGTTGAGATGTTAAAACAAAATAAAATGAGAAAACCAGTTACAGGACAGTGAATTAGCACAAGTATTTTCATGTGACTTATTAAAAATTTGGTTTGTTTATGCTGAACATGATAAACTATTGTTTTAATTATGTGTGTGGGGGCGGGGGGTTGTTTTGTATTTTGGTATTAGAGCATTTGGTGATACTTTCAAAATCCATGTAGCTTAATTTAACATTTCTGAGAAATAGTTCTAGAAAGTTTGTGTATTTGTAATTATTTTGGTCTTTCTTGGAGAACAGCTTTCCTTATCTTGCAGGATAGGCTGCTATAGATGAGTTATCTGGTTTGATTTCAAGGCCATTTATTTATTTTTGTTATAACTAGTCTTATTAATAGATATCAATATTATAGATCAGTTTTGGAAAATTAAGATTTTGGTAAATTTTAATGTATGTTTTATAAAAACAAAAATATAAATTCAGTTTACATTTTAGCTTGCATGTTACACACACACACACACACACATTCCTAATGGAATGCAATTTTGACTGGATAATATGAATAATACTTTTTGTTCTGTAATCATAAAATAACCAGATTAAACACTAAATGGATTTGGCCACAAAAAATACTGTCATGGCAATAGAAAATATCATATACTTTAAAACAAATTTAAAGTATAAGCTGACATATAATTATTTACTACATATATGACATTATTCTATATTAACTCCACAGGAGAAAAGGAGCAGGATAGAATGCCCAGCTAATCTGCTGTTCATTTTAGTCTATTGTTTTTTAGGAGCACGGACTTTGGAAATAGACTGCCTGGTTCTGAGTACTGTCTCATACACTCACAAATTATGAAAATCAGAGCAAATAGCTAAATTCTTTGTGCCCCAGTTTGTAAATCTATAAAATTGGGGCAATAAAGGTAATAACATCATTTAGGGATGACATAAGAACTCACAAATAAAGTGCTAAAAACAAGTGTCTGGCATAAAAAACACATTCAATAAATGGGTAGTTATTATTAGTATCCATATGCATCAGACTAACTTAAATTCCTGGGATTGAGGCAATTCCACCCTGGGGCATAGTATTTCAAATGTATTTACCACAAAATATATAAAACAAAGAACTCTAAATAGCTGTGAAATTTAGGTAACTAATAATTTTCTAAATATAAAGGGTGCCAAAAAAAAAATGTATACAGATTTTAAGAAAGGAAAAACTATTAAAATTTTAATTCTCAATATATTCTGATAACCAAAGAATACAGGTGATTATCATCAGTGTCCATTTGTATCGCTCGCTGCACATGGTGTTTCAATTTACCATGCGTCTCAAACTTGTCATGAATGTGTGCAATTGTTAGGCATGCTGGAGCTTCTGTTGCACACTCACGCCTCCGCTGATGCTGTACTTCCACAATGTTATCGAATTTCATATACCACTTCAAAATGGTCTTGCGCTCCTCAAACCACAACCATGCTTCCACCATTTTCTTTGTCGACTATCCTACCTATTGCATATGCTAGCACACATTTGATTAATGCTCTTTTGAGCAAACATCATACTATACATTGCTACTATAATTCAATTCACTTTGAAAAATAACACATAGGGGAAACTGGGATGGCTCAGCGGGTTAAGCACTCGCTTTGCAGCACCAGAGACAGAGGATCAAATCCCGACTCCAGCCCATGCGTACCCATATGCTGAACTGGGGTTTGCCCCTAGTTGAGTTCTTGCCAGGGCCTATATGGGAGGCTTCCAGCCCAGTTCCTTCCCTGCGCAGCCCCGTGCCCACCTGTGGAGTGAAACTATATGGAAAACTAATGCTGTCAACTACTCTGGGCCCTCCCTCTTCTATCTGTCTCTCTCTCTCTGTCAAAAAATAAAAAATAAATCTTTAAAAAAAAGAAAGAAAAATAACACATAGATAACATCTCTTAAAATGTGTATATATATATATATATATATATATATATATATATATATATATTTGGCATCCCCAGTTGTTATTTCTGTGGTAGGAATTAGCCCCAAAAGATATATTTAGGTATTTAGAGAATGGAGCCAAATTTTTATAGGGAGAGCAAATGGTGGTAATAAAACTGCTAATCCCACCTCAATTAATACCAATTATCCAAAAGGACCACATTCCTTAGAAACTAGTTATTATATGTGTTTAAGATTACTTTTCATCAGCATTTCTTTTTAGAAATATCTATTAAATAGTCTACATCACAATGATTAACTGACAGCAGTATTACAAACTCATGAAAATATCAAGTAATAATTTTGTTATTCCTAACTGATTGAATGGTTCAGCAAGAAAAAAACAAGGATTTCCAAAGAGCATCTTTGGAGAATATTGAAACCTTGAACCACCTAAATTTATTAAATAACATCTGAAAGACAACAATGAAAGAATTTATCTTATTTTCTAAAAACAAAAAATACACAGAAAAGGAAAAGCATAGGCATAATTTAAACATATTGTAAGAAAATATAACTGCTCTATTAGCTCACTGCTACTCTACTAATTAATTTCCAATTAATCTGGCTTAGTAAAAGTGTTTCTGCTAATCACTCCACTGTAATAACATATATGATAGCAATATATTTCACAAAAGATGTTTGTTTTTTATTGCATATCTTACAGAATCATGCATGGGCACAAGAAAAAGAACACCTGAGAGATGTTAATCCTTTAAGAATAAATAATTCACTCTTATCTGGAGGTTTTCTCACAATTAGTTATAAGAGAAAAGTGATTTAGTCTATTAGTATTTACTGAGTAAATGTATTTTTTTATTTAAGATTTATTTTATTGTTTTGACAGAGACAGAGAGAAACAGAGACAGAGAGAAGGGGGAAGGCCCAGAGCAGTCTCTATAGTTGTACATCATCCGTTCTTGACATGGTTTCGTTCCACACAGGTGTACAGGGGCCTTGCAGAGTGGGAACTGGGCTGGGGGCCTCCTGCATGGGAGACATGTCCCATTGAGGCAGAGGTTAGATGGGCTTTGGGGGGTGGGCTAGGGGAGAAATGAACTGGGTGGGAGCTTCCCGCATGGGAAGCACACCTACTGAGAAAATATTAATGTTTCCTAGTTCTTCATTTTATGGGGATAAATTCCTTTTTGAGAGAAAGAACATTTAAATTTTTATTAGCTCTGTTTAGTTCTTTAACCACCCATTTCTTTCCTTGGGGGGGGGGCTGGGGGGAAAGGGCATTGAGCAAGACCAAAAAACAAAACAAAAACCAATTAATTATATAAATAAAACTGAACACCTCCAGGCTAAGGTCACTATTTCAAACCACTTATAGACTACCAGAAACCAGAAGCGACCCACAGTCTCTCAAGTTTAAAGCAGAAACTGGGAAGAACATAGGCTGCATGCATTAATTAATTGGTTTAAATTAGCAAAACAAAAAAACAAATGAAAGCTAGATAGCAACTTCTTTCACTGAAAATTAGCAAATAAATGCAAGAATTAACTGTCCTGCACAAGCTGTATTACTAGGTAGCTAGCCCTAGTTGATAAAAGAAATTCTACTTTTTCAATATTTTCAACTAATTAATGTAGAAGACATGTGTCCAATACAGGGGTGGGGAGTGGGGGACACAAAATCTGACACCTCCAAGTAAAATAAATTAAAGCAGCAGTATCTTGAATACTAAAACCATTAGTATAGAAATATAATGGAAGAATCAGAATGTTACCAAATGAAACTACAATCTTAAAGCACCACTAAAATCACTGAAAGTGGGAAAACCAGATGTTTTATGCTTCCTACTGAGATAAAAAGTATGAAGCACAAGAAACACCTATAAAGTACTCTGCTTAAACAAATATAAACAGAATCTGAGTCTAATCAAGCTTTTGGAGCTAACTTCTAATTTACATAAAACATGCTGTGGATGGAAAAACAAATTAAGATGACACTACAAGGAAACAGCTAGACCAATCCAGACTGTGGGATTTTATAAAAGGACAACAAGGTTTCTTCAATAAGTCAATGGAACTGAGGGTGGAGGTGTAGGGAGAAAACAGCAGAAAATAGACTTGATCAATACTAGTTCGGTTGCACTTTGAAGTCACCTGACTGATTATGACTGCAAGCAAATAAACATATAAATATTTAGATTTAGTTAGAAAGCATGACCTCACTAAAAAGCAATATTGGATGGCAGCTATAAAGGGTGTTTCAAAGAATACATTAAAAAGCAAACAGTATTAAGTGGTTTCTGATAAAGATCAAAACATCCACCAAACGTGTGAACAAAGGTACTGTAATGTCCTATAAATGACTACTTTTACAATAACATGAATTACTTAAAAATATTTTTCCATAAACAGTCCAGTCTAAAATGTGTGAATCAAGTTGAAGGATCAGCTCATACCGAATATAAACATAGGTATTTAAATATTCGTTTTACATATACTTCATATTCCAACAGAAAGAAACCAACCAAATCAGAAAACTTGTAAATACCTGATAAGCACTTAAAAATTGAACTAGATTGTAAGATAATAAAAATTAAAATAATCTGACAATTTTATCAAATAAAGATCCTAGCAAATTAAAAAAAGAATACTCATTCATGTTTAAATTAGTATCACCTTCTAGTAAAATCTGCAGTGAGAATCAGAAGTCTTAAACATTTTTGTTGACCTAATAATTCTAATTCTAAGAATATAACCTGAGGAAATAGTTTGAGATAGAAAAAAGTTATGTACAAGGTGTTTCTCACATGTCATTTATAATAAAAAGTATGAAATTAGACTAAATGTCAAAGTTACTTTCAGAAGTATGATATATCCATTATCACGCTATGCAGCTATTAATATTATTTTTCCAAAAAATTGTTAGTAAAAGGACAATTATAATACAAAACTTCAAATACAGCGTGATTTTAATTTTGTACCAATATTTGTATTTACATTTGTATTTACATATTCACCAAACTATAGCAATGGTTATCTCCTGTAAATTATCCAAACTACTAGAGCCCATTATTTGATTTGTAAAACTTATAAACTCACCTACTTTCAAAAAATATTTTAGGATACTTAAAAAGTCCAGTTATAACAAGATGAAATCTTATTACAACAGGTAAATGATTAATTTTTAGTGAAGGAAGGTGAACTCACATATGTTCATCACAGGCACAGTGAAAAAACAAAATTAAAATATTCAACTTAGAACTGAGCAACTTTACTATTCATATGCTTTTTACGCAAAAATGTACAACTGGAAAAAATACAAAGGCAAAGAGTAAGATAAAAACCAGTTATGTCAAGCTTCCTAATTTTTTTATGAAAGTGTCTTCTTAAAAAGAATTCATTAACATCATGAAATTGTAAGTACAGCGGTGATTAATTCCCTAGAAAAAACCAGGTGACTTCTGTGACTCCATCCAGAACTCAAATACAAACACATCTAACTATACCCCAATGGGCAAAGGGACACAGCACCTTAAGGTCCCATGTTTGATGCTAGCTGAAGTTCCTTAGTATTTTACCTGTAAATTGTTTCCTTGATGAGTTGCATGTGAATTTTAAAGACTTCTCAGAAACCATATGTAAAATCTTGATGTTACCTTTTACTTAATTTGGTATCTTAAAGACTAAATAATGTATCTGGCAAGTTCTTAATATCCCTGGAGATTGCCTAGGACTTGACTTCATCAAATTACTAGCTGAGATTGCCAGAGGGAGGGGGAGGAGGAGGGAGGGAGAGAGGGAGGGAAGGTGGGAGAGGGCACCAGCATTATGGACACACTCAATGGTTTGGTGGTTACCAGGATAGGGGGGAGGAGCGGGGGGACAGTTG